>JAOTRI020119017.1:0-10901 GCA_028564885.2 Zoanthus sanctaehelenae | reverse complement strand
TTTTATTGATTATCATTACTCGTAGTTTGGGATACGGGCTTTGCTGATTTTGAATTAATACCATATTTTGGTATTTTTAGTGCGGAGATTATGGCCACCTAAGTGCATCATGCATGAAACTCGTCTCTCCAACGGCAGCAAAGCAAACGTCAAAATGACTAGCCGGCGATGACGAAGTTGAGTACATTAATTTTAAGCATTTGTCAGATTGCTTTTGTGTAGGGGAATTTAACCCGGTAGTGGCAAAGTGAAAGGCCGCATAAGGGAACGCGCTGATTACTGGTGCAACACGCTGGATGCGTCAGAATTTGTGTTGTCCATGATTGAGAAGGGATATTGGTTACCTTTTAGCAGTTACCCCCCGAAATGTTTTTTGCGAAATAACGCCTCTGCTCTTAAGCATAAGCAATTTGTTTGTGAGGCAATTGATGCATTATTATCTAACGAGTGTATTATGGAACATAAAGCTCCACCTTATTGTGTTATTCCCTTACGGTTGCGGAGGGAAAGAAGTTGCGCCTAGTTATTGACCTTAGGCATGTTAACAAGTATTTGGTTAAACCTAAGTTTAAGTACGAGGATCTCCGCTCCTTGTCCCAAGTTGTTGAGGAGGGATTTTGGTTTTTCACATGGGATTTAAAGTCAGGTTATCACCACGTAGATATTGCCCCTGAGTTTTTTGTAGCAGGCCGAAACAGGCATACGCAGGTATTCACATTTACTGTCCTTCCCTTTGGATTAAGCACAGCTTGTGCGCCCATTTGTTAAGAGGTGGAGGTTCCTGGGTGATTTTAGTTTTATCTACATAGACGACGGTTTGTGTGAATTACCCAATAGGATTACGGCTCAGGCTGCAAGCGTGTTACGGCGTAAGGAGCTTCGCACCTCGGGTCTTGTATGCAATGATGAAAAGTCTAACTGGGACCCAGCTCAAGTGGGGGTATGGTTGGGGTTAGTTATAATTACTATTTCAATGAAATTTTCCTTACCCGAAAAGAAGGTTTTGAAGCTCAAGTCCATCTTAAGGAGTGCACTTGAGGATGGCTTCTGCAGCTGCAGGTTTTTGGCGAAAATAGCCGGTACAGTGATATCAAGTGCACTGGCTGTAGGTCCTATTGCACTCTTGCTCACCCGTCAAATGTACTACACCATAGCGACAATTCGTTCATGGGACGCTGTTGTTCAGTTTTCTCCGGGTCTTCTTGAAGAGCTAAGATTCTGGTACACCAACATTGACTGCTTCAACGGCTACCCAATCAGCAGACCGATCACCTCGCCACAGTTATATGTACGGACGCCAGCGAGACGGGCTACAGCGGCTATTCCCCTACGATAAATGGATCCGCAGTCAGCGCAATGTGAACGGAAGATGACGCGGGAAGAAGTTCTACGTATCGAGAGCTCAAGGCTATTTACTACGTATGTCTGGCGTACGTGGATTGCTTACGTAGACGGAATGTAAAGTTTTTTACAGATAACCAAGGTGCTGCCAGAATTATCCAAATGGCGAGCTTCAGCAGATTGCCTTGTCCATTTTCAGCGTTTGTCTCGCTCGCCAACCACATCCAGATAGAAACGCAATAGATCCCGCGCGAAGAGAATGTTAGAGCCGACATATCAAGTCGGTTCTTGGATGCAGACGATTGGTTTTTAAACACTAGAGTATTCAACTGGCTTAACTCCATGTGGGGTCCTTATACTGTTGACCGTTTTGCCACTTATTATAATTTCCCGCTGTTGCGATACAATTCCAAGTTTTCCTCCCCAGGAAGCTCTGGCGTGGAAGCATTCAGCCAAGACTGGTCCGACGACAACAATTGGTTGTATCCTCCTCCGTGTTTGATCATTCTGACCTTTAAGAAACTGCAAGCCTGTGAGGGATATGGTACGCTAATCATTCCTGAATGGCCCTCTTCGCTTTTTTGGCCTTATCTGCATGCGTCTAGAGGTTTTCTTTTCAAGTCCTTCGTTAAAGGGTGCGTGGTCCTACCAAGATTACATGATCTGATAACTGAAGGTCTAGGCCAAAGAGCGACGTACACCAAGAAAGAAAGCATCTTTTCGGGTTGTCCTAAATTTAACATGTTAGCTTTACGATTAGATTTGGGCAATCGTTGAGTTGCTTGGTCATATAATAATAAAACACAAGGGGTATAGTTAATTCATGCCATTATTCACGGCCCACCGTTTGGTGATAAGTCGTATGCCAATGATTTGGCCCACCGTTTGGTGATAGTGTATATATGCCAATGTTTTGGCCCACCGTTTGGTGATAGTGTATATGCCAATGATTTGGCCCACCGTTTGGTGATAAGTTGTCTGCCAATGATTTGGCCCACCGTTTAGTGATAAAATGTATGCCAATGATTTAGCCCACCGTTTGGTGATAAGCTGTCTGCCATTTATTTGGCCCACCGTTTAGTGATAAAATGTATGCCAATGATTTGGCCCACCGTTTGGTGATAAGTTACCTGCAAATTGACTTGGCACACCGTTGAGTATTAAGTTGTAAGGCAATGAAGTGGCTCACCGTTTGATGATTAGTTAGATACCGCTCATAATGCTATTTTCTTTGTTAAGTTTCTTTCAGATATATTGAATTGCAACGCATGGGGGATTGATAGGATCCAAGACGATTCGCTTATCGCCTTAGTGCCTAGACTAGTAGATTTGCAATTATCATCGAAGGCTCCAGCGACCATCTCAAAATACAAAGCCGGCTGGAAGAAATGGAATGCTTGGGCATCAGACAGAAGTGGCGTGGACATGCTACCCGCGGATCCTCTACATGTGGCGCTATTCATTACCGAATTAGCCAACAAGGCAGCCTCTAAAGGGACTATGCATGCTTCGTTAGAAGCGATCTCGTACAGTATAGCTTGGGTTTATAATTTGTGTTCTTTTCCATCTCCTATTGACAGCCCAATCGTTAAAAGTACCACCAAAGGGGCAAAGCAGATGCTATCAAGATCAGTTTCTCCCAAGGAGCCTTTATCGTTGGAGCTTATACAGAGGGTGTCTACTGCCCTGAGTGAGACGACATCACTATCATGCTTACGGTTCCTGTTTGTTCTGTTGGTCGGGTATGCTGGCTTTTTCAGGATTGATTGATTTGATCAATCTTACAATGGGTAACATTTGTATTTTTGAAGACCACTTGTCGGTATTTACGCCAAAAAGGAAAAACGATCAATTCAGGGAAGAGCACACTTCCTTGATTTACAAACCGGGTAAAGTAACGTGTCCCGTGGGCATCACGCAGAGAATGTTCCAGGCTCTACCGAACGGGTCGGCGGTGAATAGTCCTGTTCTTAGACGTATTATCAAGTCCAAGTCGTCGGAGAGAGGTTTCATAACTCTAAGGGTGTCAGTTATGGTACTATAAGAGATGAATTCTGCAAACATTTAACACCATTTGTCGAGGACATAAATTTATACGGTACTCACAGTATAAGATCTGGAGCAGCAACCAATGCTGGTAACAAAGGTGTTATAGACACACTGTTAGATAGGTACGCCGGATGGCGTTGCCCGTCCTCAAAATTTAGATATATTTCTTTTTCTAAAGAGCAATTGTTGAACGTATCTAGGAACCTTGGGATCTGAACATTGAACATTTTGAGCATTGAAGTTTTGCCTTGTCCCCGTCAAGATTTCCTCTTCCAATGAGGAGGGTTTTTTCTGGCTTTCCTGGCGCCTCTCAAAGCATAGGTTCATTAAATATACTTCATTCGTTATATATCCTAGATTTATACCAATGTATTATCATATTAGTTTAATTAGCTTAGTCATGTATTATCAATTTATTGCTGTATGTACTACAGTCGCTTATACGATCCAATATAGTATTCACAATGTATTGCTTGGTTGTGTGTTTAATTGCGTTGAATAGTGCAGAATTGTTTGTTACTTGCGCCACAGTACGTGGAACTTGAGTAACACTTGGTGACAGGTAATTTCAGCTAGCACAAAAAAATCTCAACCGTAGTAATGATAGCGATGATGATTGATTGTTTCTTAATTATTCCCCATTGTATTCACGTGAATGTTTATATTTGGTCCGATTAATCAATCATTAAGCCAGCAATAATATCTAATTTGCAATTCATTAAGCCAACTGAGGCCAGTTCGCAATATATTCAATACATGTTTACTAGCATTTTGTTTTTTAGTTACAGAACATAAAATCATCGCACTTAGGTTACATTGAACTGTTTATAATCAGTTTGCTAAGCTATAAATCAATCCGAAGAGTGAAAGCCTAGAACCTAAATTTACAATAGGTTTTCGAACTCGAACTGTGCCTTGCTTTTACATATGCCGTGATATGGGTAGTCTTTTGTTCTGGGTCTTTCTTTGCCGACGGCGTAAACTGCACCATTTAGTAGACCAAATTCCATAATATCGTACTGTTTTGAGCATGTGCAGTAAAAAACTGCCAGTTTTAACACTGAAAAAAGATTTGTTTAAAACTAGAGCACAAACACACTCTGACATCGGATAGCAGAAAAATACCGTACAGTCGCTTGAACCGAAAACACAAGTATCTAGCCGGAATATTTCTGTAAGTATACACCTTAGTTCAATCAGTCAATTTCATTTGACTCTTGTTGAGTTCAGTGATCATATTGTAGCAACAACTCTCCAATTGATAGTTTCATGCTACATCTGTTACATGATATATTTGTTCTTATTTTAAAAATGAATTTTTACGATTACACCATCTGTGTTGATAATAACGATAATCACATGACTTTTGTTGGGCATATAGTTTATTTGTGTCCCTCGTAGCATCATTTGCTACTCTGGCCACAAATAAACTATAGACCTCTCAGAAATGGCAACCATTTAAATATTCTTTTTGTCTTCATTCATATTACCCTCACTAGCCTCGCTTGGGAAAAGGTATTCTTTTGAATTTTCTGCTTGAACACGAAGCTAGTGAGGCTAATTTGAATGAAGACAAAAGAATACTAAAATGGTCGCCATGTATGAAAGAAGTCTATATGCCCTCCAAAAGCCATGTGACTGTCCTATTGACGATGGAAGGGATCTCGCAGTGATTTCAAAAGTGGTGGGGCTAAGAGACCCGTTCCAGGTCTAGCTCCGTTTCTGTGTTTCCTGGCTGCGGCAACGAGTTATAGGCCATATGTGAATGCAATAAAAGAAGAAGGATGGGCCTGCAGTAATTGGCGTAAGCGGTTGCGGTGTCCCTATCAATCCCTGAAATTATTTCTTTTGTTATTATTTCTTGTTTGTATTTTGTAATTGTGTCTTGGCGAAGGTAATAAAATAAAATAAAATAAAAAATAGAATGCAATAAAACGTCGTACATACACATTGGTAACATACGAGGGCACCCAAGGAGACTTATTTACATTTTCTATATTTTCAACTGAACCCAACACATTGTAATTGTTCACCAATGAATGATTAACTGCGCTTGATATATATAGGATATTACATCGCCGCTTGGGGATACGAATTTTATCTTCTCGTGCTGAAAGTATCTCTCACTAGTGAGCGCAGCGAACACGGTTGTACTGTCCATGGATTGGCAACTAAAAAATTATTGTATTGTTTTGTTGCTTATTATACGAGAAGGAAACAAGGATCTTCTGCACCGAGATGGATCTTCTTTATTCAACTTCCAACAATGTATTTTTAGAATTTTATTCCTGGATTTTTGCTTTCATTAATCGGAATCTCTCTTCTCATCTCTTCGATAAAAAAGAGTTTTCCTTTTTATATTCTACTAATTGATACAGAATCATACGTAACTTTTGATGAAGATTAACTTTGTGTCAAATCCATATTTGGGAGATACTACCAAGTCCAAACATGCCCAATTATGTCCGTGAATAACGCAGTAAAATTTCTTCTACTAAGATGTTTGCTTTTTGCAAATCATAAAAATGTATATGAAAAACATGAGGTTTTACACGAAAGCGCGCGATAACTATACTGTTCTCCCGCGCTTTCTGTAGTCGGAACCTGGTGACGAACGGTTTCCAGAAGGAGGAGTAACACTGAACAAATGCTAACGCATTTGCATTACGTAATCTTAGTTGAATTGCAAAAGGACGCTAACTTAGGACCGCCCCTATAGAAGTTCAAGCTTGTTAACTATACTCAGAATTCAAGCTTAGCTGGGCTCTTGTTTGGAAAGGATCTCTTACATCAGTTAAGAATTGTTTCTTAGACAACCGGTCAAAATATTAGTTTGGCTGTTCTACAGTTTAAACGAAGAGAATGGTAAAGTTTATTCTAAGGAAATAAGACCATGACATTTGTGTCATGACCTATCTGAGATTAAGTATTTTCGTGTGACCTTTTAGCTCACACAAATTTCCAAAGCATTTGCGTATTCTTTAAAATCGGTACATCTTAAATTTAGGTATTTATATTATCAATTAGACTCTTTCGCTTCGCTTCTCAAACTAATTAATAATTCATCAAGTGAAAACAAAAGAAATCGTATCTGTGACCATAGTTGGGAAATGTGAACTGTGACCAAAGTTCGGAAATGTGATCTTAATTAGCATATATTTTGACGATTTTATTTCTTCTTTTACTCCTTAGTTTTAGTTTCGATTGAGAAGAAAAATCAAACACTCGAGACAGTGTTTCATCACATTTCCAAAAACCTCGAATTTCGTTAAAAAATACTCCGCTGCGCGTCGTATTTTCAACTCTCTTCTCGGTGTTTGGAAATGTGATGAAACGCTGTCTCTCGTGTTTGATATATTACGTAGGATATCACAAGTAGACCTCTAGTAGCCAATCAGAATGCATGCTAGGCCGTTAGTAGGCTTATGCGAAAAAGTATTTCACCGACTTTTTACTTTATGTTTAACTCTGAAGCTAATTAGAACACAGGTAGAATGTTGCAGAATGTGTGAATTGTTTTGTTTTTGAACTAAATAGATTTTTCAATGCTTATTTTTCAGGTTGACAAGAATGGAGGTGAAAATGAAAGCTGCAAAGACATTGTTTCAAAGCCAGACCACTTAATGAGCAGCATCCTCGATGATTTAACATAACCTCTCAACCCTTTCAGTCCCAGTGAGTCAGTTATCAGCACCCAACTTCTCCTTACATAACACACACAAAATATGACATTTGGTAATGAGAAATTGAGAATTGATCAAACAAAGCAAATACTGAAGATTAAAAGTAAAATTCTCTCAAACTTGTTTAGTGAAAACTATGGGCTCAGGTTGGGAGAATTTAACAAATAAATACAACTAGGACTGAAAGGGTTAAAGTGCCTGCTTAACGTTTATTTCTAATTCTTTTTCAAGAAGGACATTTATTTAGTACAAAATATGTCAATTATGCACCGTAGAAAACAGAGAGGCCTGCCTTCGAATAGTTTTTACTTCTTGCAGGTCACTATGCAAGCCATGAAATAATGTAATATTAATAATATTATTAAATGAATTTGATTTTGATTTGAGAAAACTTACTGACGTTTCGGACGGTAGTCCTTTGTCAGAGTGAACTTTCAAGGGACTAAGGGTGAAGGACTAACGTTTGAAACGTCAGTACGTTTTTTCTCCTTTGTTCTTTTGGATAAAGAAATAAAATATAAGCATTATTAGCACTTTAATATAATATTGTAGTTAAACTATTTATATTATATGTATGTATATAGGGTTTTCATATCAAAACACCCAAGGAAAGAGACTTGTGAAGTGTAACAATGCTCTCTACAGAAATATATCAACATTATGAATGAATTAAACAATTTTGAATTTCTTTAGCCATTTAGTAATTATTTGCAAGTTCGTTATAATTTATGGTGTCTTTGTCAAAAAAGAAGATCATGTAAATGGCTTTAAATCCTGTTAGTATCGCCATACAGTTAACATTTTGATCGTGGAGAATCATAGAGACGTGATATAATATGGAATCATCAGCTCAGAATTAACGCGCGTGAAATAATTGAAAAAATCGCGATACGAAACTAATTGAGATTCTGAGCCGGTGATCCTATAAACTGAGATTCTGAGCAGGTTATTCCACATTATATTGGTGGCTAGTGGCGCAGCCACAGAGCCAATATGAGATATGTATTTACTCTCAACGCCAGCAATATAATGTGGAATCACCGGCTCAGAATCGCAATTAGTTTTGTATCGTGATTTTTTAAACTTTTTTCACGCGTATAAAATTCTGAGCCGGTGATTCCATATTATATTCCCGGCATTGCTCTGTGGCTGCGCCACTCTGTCAATATGGAATATATTTTGTCCCAACTAGCCGGCAGTAAATGATGTGGAATAACCTGCTCAGAATCGCAAATACTTTATACAGTTAGGGCTCAAACTGCCTCAAACCATGAATCATGTGTTTCAAAGGTACATATTTTCGGTTGTTCAAGTCAAGTTGCAAATAAGTGTAATATTTAGCTAAAGGGAAAATTGCTTTGATAAGTATCAGCTCTGTCTTTTGGTCTTAAATGAATTAGCTATAAAAATTAAGGTTGCTGAGCGTAGTCCACCAATTAAAAACGGAGGCCTCATTCAAACTGGCCCTACGCACACATTTTAATGATCGATAATTTAGTTACATTTATTGATATTTATTTATTCATTTTATCAGAATATAAAACAGCACTATAGGAACATATTTTAAAGATTAACGTCTATCAGTTTATTATAAAATATACTTAGCTTTTTATACATATTTAAAATTCTGATTGCACCATGCACAGCACAAATTCTTGTATGACACTTTAGAGTTTAATATTTGATTATATATGCACCAGCACATCGTGGCGAGATGGGCAACCGTTGCCATGTAATTACGTAGATGTAGATCCGTTTTCAGACCAATATTTCAAAATCTATTTACCAAACAGTCAGTTACAAACATGCAATGCATCAGCCCAGCACATAATTTAGACTATAATTGTATTTCTATATTTTTAAAATCGGTGTGCCATTAAATGATTGTAAATATTGCTCGACAATGATATGGAGAAGCAGAGATAGCAAATTGAGGCTGTAAGTATGAATTATTACAAAAAAACCACTGGTCTCACTCTGGGGTCAGAGTTGGGGATTTGAATGCGGAAGACCCGGGTTCTATTCCCAGCCTCGGACCTTTGAATGAATTTGTCCTCGGTGATCCAAGTGCAAAAAATCTACCTCCTCCCCAGATACTCTGCATAGTTTTCTGCTTGGATAAAAAAACATGAAAAACTTGATGGAAATACTTCGAATGATCGCTATGCAAGATATCGAGTTATCTGTTTTTTTTTAACCTCGAGCTCCTGGTTTTGTTGCCATCAAGCATTTTCTTTATGCATGAACTCTCCTGCCTCGTTTACGTACTTTGTTTAGCTACAAGACAAGCTTTGTTTTAGCGTGGATTTCATTTCCTTTAAAAAAATGGTTGGGGGGGGGGGGGTCAGTGCTCACTGCTGTTACTAATCTTGCTGTTAAATAGACAGACATTTAGATTTCTAAGGAACAGGATAGTTAATCAAATGCCAAAAAATCTAATGGAGTAATGGTCTATCCCTATAACAGCAGGATTAGTTATGTAGCATTTGCTTCTAACCAATTTGCAAAGCTCTAAAGCCAGTTCAGAGTAAAGAATCCCACGGATCTCCACAGCAATAGACACCTTATAGCACGGCGATATTTGCGGCATCAAGATTGCGTTGTTGCGTTATTATGGCTAGCAAAACAAGTGTCGCATCGAAATCATTCCTATGACTTAGAGAAGAGAGAGACACCGATGAGTCAACGATGTTGACTTGTGGTTCACATAAATTTTGAGTGAATGATTTTTGTTTGCAAGTTTCCATTTGACCATTTTCCATTCTCAGTAAATAGTTATTTCGGCATAATTCTTTAAACGCTGGAAACCAAAATGGGCTGCGTGTGGTCTGTCCAGTCTTTCACGGTCAATCAGAGTTTTCAAAATGGCACCTCTGCAGGAAAGTAAAATGAAATTCTAAAAATTATGTTGCAAAGTTGACTAATTTGAAGTAACCTCATCATTTAATGCAAAGCTAAGATGTTACAGCTCCCTTGTAGACTGATATATGGAAGTTTGATCCAATCTTTTAAGTGGCGTCTTCCTGTGAGAGTCAACGCACTGCGGTGTAGGAATTACATAACTACTTCTCAACCACTCTTTATTCTAGAAAGACATATTTGCTGCAGCGTTAGTTGCAGCAGATTAACTGGAATTGGTAAAAGATACATATTTAACAGTGGAGTTTTCAAAGAGCGACAATTTTGTTTGTGTTTATCAAGACAATTTGCGAGTGGTGTTCACCAAGGGAACAGTCGGGCCCAATTCAACGGAGTTAAGGCAAATATCGAATTTAGGAACAAAAATACAACGACTGCCATTTATGTCGTGGCCATTGGTATTACGGTGCTTGGGTTATCCTATGCTGCGGTACCGCTTTACAGACTTTACTGTCAGGTAACGTCATCTAACCTGAAATGGATTAGTGTCCCATCCAGGATGGGGCAGACTCTCATCTGCTTTCTGCTTAACACTACCAGAGATAAATGCTAGTTTCATGAGCTACTAGGGTTGTAATAGAAGATTAAGCTTTTTCGAAAAAAAACAATTGATATTCTAAATGTTGCCATTTTTAAGGCTACAGGTCTTGGGGGAACTGTGAAGACTGGCAGCAGTGGTGAGAAGATCGAGAGCATGGAAAGGAAGCCAGAGAGATTGTTGAAGATAAGGTTTAATGCAGACACTAGTTCAACCATGCGTTGGAAGTTCAAACCTCAACAGTCGGAAGTTAAGGTATATTAAGATAATTTATAAAATATTTAAGATAGTACAGTGTGTTTTCATAGGCCAATGAAGCATAAAAATGATGTATTAGCTAGTCCTCGTAAGGAGATTTTGTAAAATGATCA
>JAOTRI020119006.1:0-12322 GCA_028564885.2 Zoanthus sanctaehelenae | reverse complement strand
ATGCTTTAACTTTGTGACGTTAGCAGCATGGTGAACAAACAACGGCTCTGTAATTCGATTCTTTTTATCAATGACAATTTATAAAACAAAATCGTTTTAAAAAGAGAAACATTTCAATATGCAAAACAAAATTTTACCATAAAAGTGCTAGTTAGAATGATTTTCACACGTAAAGCACACACCGAGATATTTTAGTTTATGGGAGTCCAAAAATAGTAAAACGTGGATACCATGGCAAACAAACAGCGGCTATGTAATTTGATTCATTTTATCAATGACATTTCTTAAAACAAGATTGTCGATTTCAAAAGAAAAAAAAAAGTAAAACAAAATGTTATGATAAAAGTGTGTATCTCCGAATGTTTTTTTCTTTTTTTAATTTTGTTCTCAAACAGTAAAAAGGAGAGTACCTGTTCTGAGTGTTTACACAGCTACGTTCTGTCGTCCTCATTGTTTTGTCTTGTTCGTTGGCACTTTAGCCATAGCTATTACTAGTAGCCGTATTCGTATTAGGGACGAAACTCTAGGATACTCTTTTCGGATGGAAAACTCGTCTGTGATGTAACTCGGAAAAAAATACCGACTTTGTCTCAAATTACCGTCCAATCTGACAAGAAAGTTAGTCGGGATCCAATTCAAACTGAAAACTTGTCTTCAATTTTTATTCAGACTGGTTTAAGAAAAGTATCCGTTCTTTAATATTTGTCTGACTGTTATCTCAAGCACCGTTTACACCCATGATGTAGAAAAACAGCTGAGTATTTCGGTATTAATTATTGGTAATGAGCGACTTTATGCCGTACAATAGTTTTCAAGAAACATGGTAACGGTATTTGTTTTAATGCCATCATATTGCAACCGCGCTAATAAAAAATGTTTTTCAAAATATATTGTAAAATAAATGCCACTGGAATTCACTAAAACTGGGTCAGTGAATTACAGGGAACATCAAAAAGACACACTGACTGACTGAGTGTTTTTATCTACCTTTTTAATTGGATTCAACGAAAAAATATTGTTCTTTCAAAACCTTATACGTTCTCACCATACTTCTATACTAAAAATTAATTACTATTACGGTAAATATTCAGTTTTACTCATCGTGACTTTGACTATACTTGTGTATCTAACAAGCGAATAGCTTAAAACACTACAAAAGTAATTTTTATTTGAAAACAAAAGATAGGAGACTGGGATCTACGGAGGACGTGAAAAATTTGCCAGCTTTATGTAAAATACTATTTTAAAAACGGCTGGTTTTAAGATGCGCTATACAAGTACTTTGAGAATTTCTATTTAATCTTAAGCCGGACGTCGAAGGCTAAAGAATGGTTGAGAACTTTTGTTACAAAGGCAAAGGCACAAGAATGTAGAACCATAAATAGTTTATGGGGCAACATCGTTCGAAACTAAAGTAAACTCACCGAAATTATTCAAAACCCTTTGCTGGACTCTTTATTTCCTCTGTAATTCAATTTACTTGTATATCAAATACTGAAGCTGGCAGTCGTATCTTGCATAAAAGAGAGTATACCTCCGGCGATCTTCTTAGATAGCTGGGAATTCTGCTTGTAAGAAGGCGAGGCTTAAAAATGTCTCAAATGTAAAAGCATGTTAAAATATACCCGAGTATGATAAAGGAAGTAGATTCTTTGTTTTATGCATAGTGATCCATAGTAGAAACCCAGAACAAAACCCAGAACAAAATATCACTATACAGTAGTTGGCAGCTAGATTATAGATCTGCGAGTGATAAAATGTCTTAACACGCCAAATGAATACAAGGAACTATGACTTTGTAAAATGTCCTCTAAGCAAGTGTCACACACTCGTCTGATGCCCTCAGTTTTGTCTTGATAAACCTGAAACTCATCTATCGTTCATACTTTTTGCTAATTAATCAATACTTAGACACACTTCACAAGAATCTCTTTCATTAAAAACGTGGTTTTCTTTTTGTTAGATAAAAATAGCAGCGTTGTTTTTGGCATTGCAATCGTTGAAATATTAGTACTTCTAAAGGAAAGTTTTCAAACAACTTCGGGTTTTTTAAAAAAACTTTCAATTTACATTCTGACTTATCAGTAATATCACCGTATCATGAAATTGTTTTCAAACATGCTTCATTATTCAACTTATTAATGAAGCTGAATTAATATTAAACCTTTGCCTATAAGACGGCTGTGTAATGCGGACTCAGTGTTAGTTCAACCGGTTGCACTGCAGCTCAAAAAACTACAATTCGTGAACTGTTGAGATTTTAGTTTGCACTGGGTGTTAAGAAACATTTGCCATTTGGTTGGAATCGATTTGCTCGAGATAATACGTCGACTTTAAACGGAAGTCACAAGATAAGCATGCGACTGCGGTGTGTTATCTTCGAAGGGTGCTTTGCTGCGATCCGTCGGTGTGGTTGATGGAACGCAGTAAACAGTCAAAATTGGTTACCCTTGAATACTCGCATGCAATTCGCGGTAGCTTATAATTAAAACCAACAAACCAAAAATGTATCAGTAATTCTTGGTTTGGTTAAATTAACTCTGCGGCACAGAATAGAAATGGAGCACACTAACAATTGTCAACTTGCTGTGTACCGTTTGATGTTGAAGTTTAAAGATAGCAATAGTTAGAACACTCAGCGTGTTGTCAGGGTGATGATAGTAACAGCGTAAGTATTCGGTAAACAATTTCGTCATCAGTTCTTTTCAAAGTTGCTCCCTGCGGTTATAGAAATTAGAAATAGATATGTTCCAAGCAAATACATAGTTTTGAAATATTGTGAACCGCCAAACCGGTTTTAATTCAATAAGACATACGAAATACAGTTTGATCACAGAGAGAACTTATGTATAGATAACAGGCAAATGGAGCTAAGTTAGCTTTTTGAAAAACTCAATTAGTTCGGATGACTCTTTTAAAGCTTATTTTGGTGCCTATTCACCCGTTAGTTATGAACTAAGACCTCCTGTGATGCGACAACTTAAACTATATTGAACGAAATTATTTTAAGTTTAAAATATAACGCTAACTTGCATTACATTTCAAACACAAATTTGTATATTTGTTTGTTTTCTGAATATTAAGACAAGAAAAAGAAGGACTCTCTTTGTTTATTTTTTCATGTGGAACAGTTTATACTGATATAACGCGTAGGCCGGATAGAAATGTCGAACATTATATGACCGAAACAAGCGCTAATCTAATGACATTTTGGAAGTAAAACAATAAGTTTTAATTATGGACGTTAGATTTGGTGCATCGTACTGAGTGCAGCCGATATTTTATTGGTCAACTATCTTCTTTGTATTACAAATAATGATTTTAATCGTATTCACTTCTCGAAAACTGTGATCTACAAAATTCATGTTTTTTAATGTTTACTGTAGTATTAAGATAACAAGCGATAGTTCACGGCACGGAGAGATATTTTTTTTAAAAAAAAAATACTTTAACGACATTTTAATTTGAGGTTATGATCGCGGTTTAACCAGTTTCGATGGATCAGCAAAAGCTTTTCACGCTATTTTTTTCAGTTTTTGACAATTGCTTGATTTGTCTTCTAACGGAACATGGCGTTGACACTCGCGAATTCAGTACAAATTTGACTTTTTAATAAACTTTCTCTCAAAGTTCAACAACAAATTTTTGTTCTGTATACTAAATTAAAATTTGTTGTTGAACTTACAGAGAAAGTTTTGAGGGTTTTTAAACAAAAACTATAGAAAACATCTTTGAGTTTTACATATAGAAAACCGCTGAAAATATTTTTTAACCACATTGATTATTTTATTGAAACGCCAACACAGTTTTTTTGTTGATTCTTCATTTTTTGGTTTTAACACTGTTTTAAAAATCTTTTCAAAGAATTTCGCATTTTAGCTTTCAAATAAGTCATTTTAAAAATTAGAAACCTATTTTACCAAACCAAACTTTAACTATGCAGAAACACATGTCTTGATCAATAAAATACCACCAGCTCTTGATTAATTTCAAAAAGCTAGACTGATGCTTTTTGCTTTAAAAAAGGCAACAATCGGTATACACAAAGTAGCAACTGCTTGTCATACCGTTTAAAAACAATAGCCTTTGCGCTTGATATATATCCCTGGTAATTTTGCATGGAACAATATCTTAAAAGCAGGTAAATTCCTTTCTTTGCGAGCGCAAAATCTGCTTCATTTTTTTTTTTTGATCGGGGCTTAACTTTTTGAAATCGAGTAGCTCTCATAGTCATAGACAAATGAATGACAGGCAGCATGTGTTTCACCGTTTGTATGTGGTCAGATACTTGTCTGCCTTAATGTTTCATTAAATATCATGGCACTCTGGTCTTTAAAGCAATGACCAATCTAATTGAAGAGAGCTAGCAGTATCTCACTGAGCCGAAGGGTGAATGGTAATGAAATCAATTGAGGAGATCACAATGCACGCAAAGATAAATACTTTATCTCGACTTTCCGCGCTGCTAAGCAATATATATTATACCTTTTATCAATTGCCTACCAGAAACCGCACGTGCACACAGTGTTAAAACAAACAGAATATAAACATTTGTCCTCGAACTAAGTAAACTACATTAAAGACCGATGTTTTATGTTTTTCAAAGCAACTTGTCTTGTTTCAATAGCCATGATCTCTGTTTAACGTTCAGTCATGACTTAAGTTTTAAAAAAATTAAATGGCCTTTTTTTCATTTAATTAGAATTAGATTTAGAGGCTTATTGAAATATCCCATCCCCCTTTCAGTATCGTTATTCGGTCAAAGAAGACGTACAATTTTTTATAGAGTTGGGAATGTATCCTTAGTTTAAGAAGAATTTTGTCTTTTGCAAATGTCAATAGCTCTTTATTATCCCGCCTCCTTTAAAACAACGGCTTTTCTTAAGCCGAAGAAATAGATATGTGTCAAGTTTCAAATAAAACTTCAAAACGGTAACTATAGGTTTTTTACAGGTCAGTTCCGAAGTTTTCGTTTCTCATTATCCCAATTTCCTAAATGCAACATTTGCATTACTGCAAACAATACTCAATAACTTACAAATTATAGGTGAAAAAACTAATTTAACTTACAATAAGTGATAAAAAAACTAGAATAATAGACCAAAAACTGTCAAAACATTTATATTCCATAAACATTTAAATTTATATCATTCAACTTTACAAGTGAAAATATTTGAAAATCTATTTTTTATTTAATTCCATTCTAATCCATTTATTTTTTGTAGCAAAGAACACTTTTAATTAAAATTTTTTACAATTATTCTTTAAACTTTAGTTAATGATTTAAGTTAAAGGGAAGGAAAAATCAGTTTGTGATACTGGTGCGGTTTTCCATTCTTGTTTGTGCTTATCAAAGTGGAAGTGGCCATTCCGTGTTTTGTCTTTGGGACACCATGAACAGAATTTTACTTTGTTTCCTTTTCATTCCGTTTGCAGTGCAACCGAGACGAGAATTGCAGGCGAAAACTGGATCAGTAATAAATGCCTCTAGTTAGAAACTCTTAAGCTACGCGCCTACAATTGAGAACTATTCACCTAGGCAACGGTGCGTTAGCTTAAGTAACTAACGGTTTTAAAGTAGGCGGGTCTCTTTCACTTAAACTATGAAGTCAGGTGACTAGAGCGCGATATATAGCATTTAAAAGGAACATCAACACATTTCAGGACACTTTATTTTATGCAACAAGTAAAGAGGATACGAAAAGCCATGAATCTAAACGCTATACCAGGTAAGAAATGTTAGTCTTCGGTTCTTTTGTTTTAATATTGATTCTTGTGCTTTTCTCAAATTTCTCTAATGTTAATTTGATTAAACTACTTGTTTCTGTTAAACGTTTGCACGTTTGAGGACACCACAGGAAGATTTTAAACTATTTGAGGGCCGTAGTTTGCAACCTCGGATCACTCCAAACTTCTCCTTCTTGGAATACTTGCCACAATTTTCAATTCGTTTGTACTTTTCTACGATATTTAAAATCTACAACAATTTTAAAACGTTTCCACTCAGTCATCTTCAAAACTCTTATTAATTTTCTATGTAATTATGCGATATTTTAAAAGATGAATTCCTTAACCTCTCTTTTACTAGAAAGGGTATACAATCAAAACATGCACGCGCTATACGGAGTAATTCAGCCCTCAAGCAGAATACTATACTAAAAAAACAGTCAAAAAACCTACTTTCTTTTAGATTAAAATAAAAAACGAAAAAAGGAGAAACGTTTACCAAAGAGACTTTTTATGAAAATCAGTGTTACCGTTGAGCAATTAGCTGAATGTGAAATCAATTGAATCCACTTGATGATGAGTTTAAAGAAGTTAAAAATATAGTCAAAAGGATCACTGTCTCTGATAAAAAAGCTGCAAACGAAAAGACAAGAAAAGACTGTTAACGTTTGATGTACACAATATGCCACAAGACTGACCTGCTGCTTCCTGGCTCACAATTGTTCGTGTTATTCAGTGTGACTATGCTGTATCTTTTTTTACTGCCCACATTCAACTCTTGCTTCAGTCTTGAGAGCAACAAAGCAAAAATCAAAAAACTGTTGTAACCTGCTCATGGACTGTAAACTTTGACAAGAATTTACGCAAATATAGCCATATTTTCTCAAGCAAAAAAAGCAAATGCTATATAATCTTTTGGTTTTTTTTGCTCAAGGCAAAAAAGTTTATCAAATTTGGGATAAAAATTTTTCATCTCAAGAAACTTTTTTAGTTTGATAAAAAAATTTCAGTTAACATTAGAATTTGAAAAAGTTTTGTCGGTTTTGTTTTTTCATTCCATACAAAACAATTTATTTAAAAGGAAACTGCAAAAGATGTTGTTCAACGATCTCATGCACTGAAAATCACGTTTGCGAGTTTGTCAGCCGTAATTTGACTGAAAAAGAGCTGCGTTACAAATCGGTTGTGTAAAAAGGTTTTTTTATTGTTGAACTTTCTTGATGCATGCCGATGTGATCTATGAATGTTAAAGACGGTAAACTTTTTTTAAACTCTTCTGACGATACATACGTGCTTGAGTGGCTGGTCAATGAAACTTTTAATCGAAAAAAAATGTGAACATTTTTTTTCTTACAGGCCACTTCACTGCATGTCTAAATTTTTATTTATTCTTTCCAGAACAAAGCTGAGTGATTTTTAAACTATCTTACTTTAAAAAAGGGATGCAGTTTTGTTAGAAAACGTTCAAAGTAATTATAAAGAATGTCTCAAATTCTCATTGATCAGGTTCAGGACGAGTCAACCAGCTTGGTGGTGTTTATCAAATGGGCAAACCACTACCCCGTGAGGTTCGCTTGGAGATAGTTAAACTAGCTCAGATGGGTGTCCGTCCAGGAGACATCAGCCAGCGATTACGAGTGACCCATGGATGTATCAGCAAACTTTTGACAAAGTTCTATCGAACGGGATCTATTGACCCAGAAGTCAAAACTAACGGGAAAAGAAGCCAATTTCCTACGAGTGATGACGAGGATAGAGGAAAGACTCCTTCAAGGTTTGATTCACAGTCTTTCTTTTATAAAAAAAAAGCAAACGGCAAAACAAATTGGCGGTAATCATATTATCTAAATAGGCAAACCAAGAATGGAATAGATTGAAGTGATAACTAACCAGACTGAACAGAACACTCCAACTGATCGCGAATAACATAGACATAGTATACAGTATGATAACACAGGAATAATTGAGCAGATTGGAACGGAATAAAATAGAATAGATCATACTTAGAGTGAGTGAATTTGATGCGATCAAACAATACTGCATGAATATACTACACAGAAAATCTGGAAAAAGCTGTTAGCAATAGAATGACTTTTAGATAAGACAATCTTAGACACAAGCAACTTTATTGACTGTCACTTTATCTTCTTTCACAGCAACGAAACCCCATTTCGTAACATTCCCAAAGATCTTCAAGAGTTCTTCATGCAACCTCCACTATTGAGTGAAACAAGTTCACAAACCAAATCAGCTGTCAACCCCGACTCGGGAAAAAACGAAGAGAGCTCGCAGAGCCGGTTTAAAGTCTGCACCTCAACATCAAATGATACCAGTGAAACTCGACCACATTACGATGACACGGAAAATGTTTGTATAGAAAGGACAGAAAAAGAAGATAATTCAGAATGCGATAAGACAGAAGACATTGAACAGCAGTTTGAACATGAAGGTAACAACAACAACAATAATAACAACACTGACAACAATTTTTATTTCTGAAAAACAAATTACAAATACGACACTGCCTCCAAATAGCAAAACTAATCAAGGCAGGCGGTGAGTGGACGCGTCATCAGAAAATTTACAGTTAAATGCATTTTATACTGAAATGGAAAGAAAATAGGTCATAAATATACAGATACAAAAAAGAGAAGAGTAAGATACATAATTAATAACGTAGTTATTTATAGGACTTATTGCTTTTTGAATCCTGATATAATTAATTTTGGTTCTGCATAATTAATCCTGAGTTCTAACTATACTGAAGTAAAATTGTGTAAACTTTATTCTTGAAAATGTTCTTTGGTAGATTTCGGATTTTGTCAGGTTCCATATTTTTGCTCCAAGAACAGAAAATGAATTCTATGTGTTGGTTTAATCTGGCATAGTTGATGTAGTAGCTACCCGGAAGAAGATGAACAAGTGTTATATGAATAGATTTGTTGAATAGGAGTAAACTGAGATGTTAAATATTATTGAATGTATTATTATTAGACTGATATCAAACAATATCGAAAAGGCTTAAAGTAGAGACTTTGAAAGTAAAGAAATGATTGAGATTCATTTTATTTCAGAAAACAAAATTTATATGGTACATGCTTGAAAGTAGACTACGAATGAGTGATTGTTTAGAATTCTCCTATGTAAAGCATGGAATTTTACAATTTAAAACATGAATCAACAGACGACGTCTAATTAAACATTAACACTGTTAACATCGTCTTTTATTCATTTTATTTTAATCATATCTATTCACATTCATCATTATTACTATTATTATTATTATTATTTTTATTATTAGTATCATTATCTTCATCATCATCATTATCATCATCATCAGTATCATTATCATCATCATCACCATCATCATCATCATCATCTTCATTATCATCATCATCATCATCACTATCATCATCATCATCATTTTCATCATCATTATCATCATCATCATCATCAATCACTATTGAAAAAAACACACTGAAATAAGCGCCAAATCCATTGTCCACTTGCGGCTCTTGACGAATAATTTAGCTGGCATAGTAGCGTAACTATATTTATTGTAGATTGCCGACTAATAATACACATCACTGTGAATTTATTGTAAATGAATCTTTTTAAAATGCTTCAACAGCTCACAACCGGCAAACGCCATCTCTCCTCTATTCAGATTTTGATGGACAAATGTTGTTTGTTGGAGCCCTACCAAAGGGAAGACGCAGAAGAAAGTTTACTGTTCATCAACTTCGCTTACTCAAAACGGAATTTCTCCGAAGTCCTTACATTACAGAGAAGAAACGAAAAGAGCTTTCCGATTCATTAGGTCTCCCAGAATCATCGATACAGGTGGGTTTAGAATTTGAGTGAGAAACTTTTCAATTGATTGTTTTAAAAAAAATTATCATATATATTTATGTAGAAGATATTACTGATGGTGGCGTGAATATGTAAAGGTATCTTCGAGGCGGAAAAAACATTTCACGAGTAAGCACAGTGAAAATAAACAAAATACACAAAGGGAAAACAAAATACACAAAGGGAAAACAAAAGAATGTCATCGATTTCTTCACTGGCGAGGATAATATATATATATATATATATGGATATAGTTTCATATGAGATCTACTTTAAAGTAAAGCATTCATGTCTATGTAATAAATATGTATATGTAAATCGGATATCACATGTGGCACAATTTGGAAAAACTTTAAAATTTCATGTGAATGAACCCAGTTCTAGACCTTTTCTTACCTTTATACTATTTTTAATTGTTTGTTTTTAAATTATTTGTTTTAAAATTGCATAAAATGCATTTTTTGTTGTAAAACCTATATTTAAATATATTTAAATTTAGCTAGCGTCCAGTTGAACAGACAACACGCACAGGTTGCCAAAAACAAACCAAGAAGCTCATAGCAGACGTAGTAGATGTACAGGGAAACGAGGCCCGCGAACTCGCGACCTCGCGCCTGCGAAACCAAATTAGGAAATGCGTTATCTAAAAAAATGAAATAACCGGCATTACTCTAGAAAGAGAGTGTGCAAGATACCGTGAAAATTACAATGTATAAATACCTTTTACTTTTTAAAAAATTTCAATGCAGTTTTTAAAACTTGTTTTTATTTTTTTATTTAGTTTGAAAACAATAAACAATTGCCAGAAAAAATTGGTATATATGCCCCGAGCGGGAATCGAACCCACGTCTCCCTGATCACTAGTCGGGCGTGCTAACCACTACACTATCAGGGACCACCACCTCATATACCAATTTTTTCTGGCAATTGTTTATTCTTTCTATCTGCTACTGAACAACACACATTGATATATGTTTGAAAACAATAACAGTATTTTGATTTAAAAGATATTCAAATATTTATTGCAGATTTGGTTCTCCAATCGGCGTGCCAATTTAAGAAAACGGTGTAAAGAGGAGCCAAGTGAAACGAGAAAAATGGGTCATTCGAGCCCAGTTCAGTGCTCGTGCCTTGAGCATCAAGATAGCGTCTCGTTCCCAAGCCCCTCGGCGTTTTACCCCCCGTATGTCACGTGCACCAACAGATACTACTATCCAGGCTACTACTCGTACCACTATAACTCCAGCAGCGGCTTTCAAGCACAACAGCCTTTAGAATAGCTAAACAAGCACAGATAATCAAAATAAGAAATATTGTAATGTAGTTTTAATCAAGGTTACCGTACACTTTAACCAGATCCTCAGCTATCTTCTTTGATTTACTTCACACCCCTCTCAGCCTACATGATAATGCTGAAAAGGTAATGAAATTATCTAAACTATCTAAAGAATACGTTTTGTTATTATTATTATTGGAACTTGAATTCCAAAACGTTGTCAGGGATTTTTGATAGCATGCGACATAAATTAAATTCAGCAAAATCTTTTACATTTCAAAAATGTAAATGCTTAAAAATGAATTTTAAAAAATAAAATAAAGTTTTCACAATTTTTGAATTCATAATGTTAACTATCATTGTACCAAATTTTGTGGCATTTGGTAAAAAAACTGATTGAAGTGTAGCCAACTTGTTTGTTTACTTCCGGAAAAAGTTTCACTTAAAATATCTCGAGAACCAAATTAGCTTTTGAATTTTTTTCATTTTGATTGCTGCTTTTAAGGACGAGCGTTTGCTATCCAATAACAAGAATTTTGATAGTCATTTGCATTCCAAAGTGTACTGTAACCTTAAACAACAAAAGTTCTATGACAAAGCTGTACAGACGGTGTAAAAAGAGTTGTAGATAATATCAGTGGCGTAGCGAGTGAGCCCGCAGGACTGCTGGCCCGGGTCTTCAAATTATTTTGAAAGAGAAAAATAGTATCGAAAAATCAACCTCGTACCCAGGCTCTTCCCTCGGGGGAGGGAAGAGCCTGGGTACAAGGTTGTCGAAAAATTAGTCCTGGCTAAGTCACTAAATGTATATATATATTTATAGCAAGCACACAAAAACTTAAAATATTAATTAAATCCGTTGTAAAAATAGCAACAGTACTTGAAGCAATATTCAGAGTTTTTGCGAATAAATATAAGAGTCTGGTTTATTGATTTTGTTGCCGCAGTACTGAGCGAGCCTGAGTCGTGCGTAGCTAGGTAACAGTCCATATTCGGTCAAATAGCTAGCGAAAATTGCGATTTGTCTCTACCATAATGCTTATGCGAGCTTTCTTTACTATTGCAACAACAAATCTTTTGCTATCAATCTTTCAATCTATGAGCTCATTGTTACTCAGTAGTCGTATCTATGGCTTAGTTAATGCTATTGTTACTAAAAGCCTTTCTTTCTCGTCGTAATGCTGAAGCTTTGAACCTAAAAAGTATTAAGATCTGTTTACGTTTCCTTTGTAAATTGGTTTCATTATGAGTAAAATCGGAAAAACTCATTTCTTATCATTAACTAAAAACTTTATTGTCTCTATATTGCCTATTTCGTGCCCTCGACATTATAATATTGTTTATATAATTCTGTCGAATTGTGTTTAGAGAACCACAATAAATCACCATATCACTTAGGGGGCGTCCTAAAATCGATTTGTTACCCCCCCCCTTCCCCCTCCTTAACGTCCACTATTGTTTTGGCCT
>JAOTRI020118995.1:0-12322 GCA_028564885.2 Zoanthus sanctaehelenae | reverse complement strand
ATGAGACTGCCAAGGAACTCCTACAGTCAGCCTCACTGGATTTACAACATGGTCCAATAACCAGCAGCCTTGATAACCTTTTACAGACAATAAATGTCAGGCGGCAAGCGTATCATGGCAGGGCATTTACAGGGAATCATGTTCACACTTGCCTCAAGGTTAGCAGTTTGACAACACAAACTAAAAACTTTAAAATGTCATTTAAGAAAATTGCCACACTCATGATCAGACAAAAACCACAACTTATATAACTTGCTACTGGAAACAAATATCTGTTCAGTTTCTTTAAGGTACCTGTAGGAGCAAATTCTTTTTACCTATCAACAAAACAAAATGTTCCAATCTAGGTTTTAATGCATATGCTGCAAAATGTTTAGATTTTTTTCATAATTTCTTAGAGTATTTAAATTTTAAATTTTTGTCCAAAGTTCATTATTTTGTCAGTTGGCAGTATGCTATATCTATTTACAATTATTTAAAGGTTTACTTAGTAGAGATAAAGGGCTTTTGCTAATACAATTCTAAAACTAATTTTAGGAGAGCAACATCATTAAACTTTGTGATGGCATTGTCAATGAAGCTCGAAAACACTGCCAAAGGACTGCAGCTGACGCAGAAAAGCTGACAGCAAAATACAAAGCCTTGCTTCTGCTATACTCCAAATGTCATATGGTGTGTGACAAAGCAAAGTATATCAGTGATAGAGAAATAGACATTCTTGGTATGTTCCAATGTAGTATTCAGCTAAGTTATTTTCTATGATAAATAGTTTTATATATAAAAGATAAATATTAACAATATAGTAACATGTATTAAGTTTTAAATACACATTTTATCTAAAAATGTGAGATATAATTTATTTCAAAAATATACAATTATATTTTAAGAACATTTATTATTAAGTTGATTGCATTGTCACTTTTATTCACTATTTTACAGAAAAAGATATTGATGCTTTTATGAGCAAGATAAGGACTGACTTTCCAGACATGTCAATTACCCCCAAGCTTCATTTACTTGAAGACCATGTCTGCAGTTTTCTTCGAAAGTGGCATACGGGTCTTGGATTTTATGGAGAGCAGGGAATTGAGGGACTGCATAAAGAATTTAACATAAGGGCAAGAGCATTCCAACAAGTTCTGTCCAAAGCAGACTGTTTGAAACAACTGGTTTCAAACCATCACATCGGAGTAAGCCCGAAGCTTGCTGGAAACATTCCGCAACCACAAAAGAGACAGAAAATTAACTAGTTAACAATTTTGTATATGATTAAAGAATAAGAAAAATATGCAAATGAAAATTGTTAGCTTCGAACAAGTTGAAATACATTCACGAAAGAAAGTTAAACTTATTAAAATCAAAATACTTTTGCTTAAATCAAGTGTTTATATAAATCTGAGCATAAAAATTTACATCGTGGAATTTAAGCGATATTTCAGTTAACGGACAAAGATACTGTACCTAGTATATAACTAACATTATAAAACAAACTATTAAAAATTGTCAATGAAAGTAGTCAAAAATGACGTGAAACCTGGGTTACAAATACATAAAAAGATTACGACTCCAAAATCCATGCTGCTAATGAACCCGAAACCATTGACAGAAAAATGGTGATTATTTCGTTTAAACAAAAATGGAGCACTTACCTTGTACAAGTGTCACAATAAGGCGATGTTTCCCTTTATGTTCCTCATATTCTCAACTTTCCCAAAACTTCGAAGCTTATTCTGAGCAGCTATAAATCTCTTCTTTTCTCAGTGCCAAAATCTTATTGTAATGGCGACTTGGCAACCAATTTTGCCCACTGAAAATTGATTCAAGAGGCTAAAAGAGCGATGTTTCGACTCAAATCGTTGCCGCAACTCCTAAACCACCATCTTTCTTTCTCTAGGCTCAAAAACCTTTATATAACGTTGAATTTGATTGGTCAAACTTTGAAAACGCCAAGTCCGTTGCTAAGACGCGATAGAAAAGAACGTGACCTAATTAAATATTCATTCCATGCGAAGACTGGTCTTTAATGCGCTTGCGCAAACTAAGTTTCCACTGAGAAACAGCCGTGTATTGTAACCTTGCGTAAAATGTGTTTGCCCTAAATAATGAGTGAATATTCTTTTGCATTCCTAGGATACTGAAAATGATGTAGTTATGGATGACTTAGTTGAGACAGTACTGAACCTTCAACTACAAGAAACAAGCATCTATGAGCCTAACTCACAAGAGTCGGATTCACAAAGCAGAAGCGACAGTGACCTATCCAATGGTGCTCATGCAGATAGTATTAATCTCAATGTTTTTCGGCGCAGGAAACTCAACGAATTTCTTCTTTCTTGCAACGCACCTACGGTGGGGCCATCCAAAAAAAGATGGGTTGAGGCAAGTGCGCGCACAAAAAAGGGTCACATCGCTAAAGCAAAAGCCCTGGTAGTGGCAGGACTTGAGGTAATAGCACCAGGAGATGCTGGTCATCTATGGGAAGCACTTGTAAATTCCGGTTCCGTCGAGAAAGAGTTTGGAATTTCTGAAGAATCACCTGAAGAGCAGAAATACCTCAACGCCCTGGCGGAAACTTACCGCAACGCAATTTGCTGGGAGACAAGGCGGCAAGTACTGTCAATAATGGCAGATATAATACCCTTCAAGCGCCTCCAGCACTATATACCTGGCTTGACTGAGTACAGGTTTAAAATGGCGCGGCAGCATGGGCTGCAGCATGGGCGTGGTGCTGAGATTTCAAGAGAGAAGAGCCCCAGGCTTCGGATTGAACTGACACAACTCGACCATTTCTTAGATTACATAACAGGCCCGCATGTTACTCAGGACCTCCCTTTTGGACAGCGTTATCTTCGCCTCTCTTCAGGGCAGGTTCTTGAAACTCCCAATGTGATACGTACAATGATACCAAGTAGACTAGTACGACTGTATCAGGCATACTGTGAGGAGACCGGGTTCAAGCCCTTTGGAGCTGCTACGATGTTACGCATCCTTTCCTCTTGTTCCGCTACTGTTAGGAAGTCTCTTCAAGGTCTTGACGACACAGCTGCAGCAGGTGGAAAGGCCTTTGATGACCTTTGCAGCATGATAGAGAAATTGGAGGACAGGTGTTTGTCAAGGGAAACTGCAAAATACTGGGAACGAGCTTTAAAAGACAGCAAGCAATATCTCAAATCGGATTTTAAGGTAAAAACTGTAGTCACATTTATTTAAGTTTTCTTTTGTCATCAAGCGATCGTATGAATAGGTACAAGGGGGAGGGTCTGTGAAGCAAGTGGGGAGGTTAAAGAACTCTCTGCTAAGCTTTATGGTTGGTGTAAGTTATTCCCACTGGGAATTTTAATGCAGGCATGTTCATTTATGTTTATTTTATCATTTTAACTATGTGTTTACACATTGTACGTTTTTCTTTTTTCTTTTTATTTTTATTCAGTGTTAGTGGTTTTGTTTGGTTATACGCCCTATGTTTCGTTTTGAGGTTGTTTTTCACGCGCGAGCTCAGTTGTTGCTTTTGTTGTGTGGCGTGTGCCGCTTTTGCTGGTTTTTACCGTTGCTTTCTTTGCTAGTGTTGTTCAGTTACTGTGCCCACTTAGTGGGTGGCTCCTCCTGAATTGTTCTTCAATTGGTACAGGATTTAATGGAGCCGAAACCAATTGTAGAATTGCACGCAATTTAGGTATCCTGCTGATGAACAGTAACTATTTTGTTATTTAATTTTTTTTAGCAGTATTTTTGTTATGTCTGTTCAGATTCGTAATTACTTCCCACTAAGGCACAGAAAAGGCCTAGGAATCACTGAAAATGGATATTATATGGCTTTATGCAATATTTATGTTTAAAAATTCGGTTTTAGGTCCATGTCTCGGAAAATTGTGCTGTTGCCGATCATTGCAGCACTTATGCGCTGAATGATGTTAAGGACAGCCAGTTACGCACCTCATGCCAACATAAACACGACCAGAGTTGTTCAAAGTGTGACGAACTCCGAAGCGTTTTGCAGAACATTGAAAGGTACCTGTTAGATGAGGCCCGGATGCCAAAGGATGAGTTAGAAGACCTGCTTTACATTTACAAGCAGTCGGAAGAGGCAGTCACATTGTGGAAAGCACACCAGCTTAGAAGCGTTCGGCAGGATAAAGCGAGAACTGACTGTTTGAGTCTCCTTGACGAGGAAACCATACTCATCACCCAGGACTGGGCAATGAAATTTTTGCCAACAAAGTATCGCGAATCACAATCGGATTGGTTCGGTAAACGTGGAATCTCATGGCATATTAGCGTTGTGGCGCGCAAAGTAGACGGACAGCTGCAAAGCCAGACATTTGTGCACATCATCGTAAATTGCTTGCAAGACACTTCTGCGGTTGTGCGCATCATGGAACATACTTTGCGCACACTCAAATCCGAGCATCCAGAAATTACATCCGCCTACTTTCGCCAAGACAATGCTGGATGTTACCACAACTCAGTTTTACTGGCATCAGCCAGCTTAATGAAGACCAAAACCGGAGTGAGCGTTTATCGAGTCGATTTTAGCGACCCTCAAGGCGGGAAGGGAGCCTGCGACAGGAAGGCGGCCACGATAAAAGCCCACGTCAGGCGACATATCAACGAGGGCCACGATGTGCAGAATGCCAAAGACTTTAAAGACGCTATGTTGTCTAATGGAGGCCTAAATGGCGTGCGGGTTATCCTGGTTGATGCGCGTGGTGAAGGATATTGCGCTCTCCCTGAAGTAAAGCTGGCTGGAGTGAGTTCCCTGAACAACTTCCAATACAGCGAGCAAGGTGTCACCGTCTGGAGGGCTTTTGAGGTCGGACAAGGCAAACTTATCAGTCAAAGCCAAATTGAAGGTACGTATGACTATCACGTTGTACACAAGGAATTTATATTGTTTCTCTTTAATGACTCGATTTCATTTGTTTGGGCTATCTAGCTATCTGGGATTTGGCAATGCTGTGATCTTCGTTTCTGAGGTACTCTGATACTCTGGTTGGTGGCTAACCGACAGATTCATGTAATAACTGCTTCCTTAACATTATTAAAGTGGAAACAGAGATAAGCTCCGGCCTGATGGGCCACTAGGCGTTTATGCAGACTTTACCTTACCTTTAACATTATTAAAGACCTTTTGATTCTACGACGAGGACGATTGCAAGTATGAGATTTGATTTTTTCGCTCGTACTAGCGAAATAGCCTCCGTAGAAAATATTCAATTTCCTTTTTATCGGTAGCAAAGTTAGAACGGTCATTTTTATCGAACCCAGTTAGGCTTCTCCTGATCGCTAAATGTTAAGATTACTAACATTTTGATAACTTGGTTTTGCCACTACTAGTTTCAGTAAGAATGTCGTAGTGGCTGTGCTGGCTCTTGCATTGGATTAAAAAAAATCACTTATTAGCTGCAATGCACTCATTTAGTTTGAATTTTATTTTTTTAATGTTAATAAATTGAACGGTTGCACCGGTATCCCTTGCAACAATGTCTTATTTCTTGCAGTTCCAAATTACTTGCAAAATTGTGCATTTGAGGGAAAGTTCTCATCAGGAGAGTTTACCAGTGTTTCCCAAGAAAGATCAATAAAAGTGCCAGAAGATAATGTCCAGCCAGCAGTGGAGAAAGACAGCCCTTCATGCGAGCTGCTTTCTTGTCCAAATGAAGGCTGTGTCAAGATGTACCAGCGTCACTCTAGTTTAGACAGACACCTTTTATTTGGGAAGTGCGAATTGGTTTCTGAGAAATACACTCTCATTGACTTAGCAAAAATGAAATACAACACCCTTTTAGTAGAAGGGGCGAGCGTAGCAGTTTCAGGAGTACCTACACAAGTCGAGAACACCGAATGTATTAGCGCGTTACCCGAGGGCTGGGCATTGAAGACAACTAAAAAGGCCACAAGATTCAACGACGCCCAAAAGAAATACCTGGAAGAGAAATTTAACCTTGGTCAGTCAACAGGCCAAAAGCAGGATCCCACCGCCGTTTCTCGCGCTATGAGATTCGCTAAGAAAATGGATGGCTCGAAGCTGTTCAAAAGGGATGAGTACCTCAGCCCCCAGCAAATTCAGTCCTTTTTCTCTAGACTGGCGGCAAAATCGCGTAGCGGTCATGGTGATATTTCAGAGCCCGATATCGTTGCGGCACAAGACCAGCAGATGATGGATGTCACACGACAGGCCATTCTCCAACAAGTACAGTTGCAGCATCCCATTGTTTACGACAACTTGGACATCTGTGCTTTGCACAAGGGAAAGCGACTAAAGCAGCTGAGCATTTCAATGCTTAGTACTGTATGTAATTATTTTGACATATCAACAGACCATTTTAATGACAAACGCAAAGCAGAATATATCGCTGCTCTAAGTAAAATTGTTCTCACTTGTGACTGTAATAAGTAAGGTAAGGCCGCGCATGGTCCACTTCGCTGAACATACTTCGCATGTTTTACGCAAAAATGCCCTGTGAACCGCCATCCTCCAACGTATGAGGTTAAATTTTTGCACCTATAACAGAAACATTAACGGTAAACTATATGTATTAAACGGATGTGTGCGTTAACCCTATAAACTGATAATTGTTTTTGAGATTTAAGGGAATAGGTATGTTCTCTAAGTTTTGTTATTTATCATGTAAGAGAGAATAAACTGCATTTACGTGTTGACAACGAATAGTTCCCAGTGAGAGGTCGATATTTTTTCAGTTAAGCGTTATAAGTTTTGAAATATGGCGTAGATATAAATTTAGTTTAGTTCAGCTGATTGCATTTGTACACTTTGCTGATTAGGACCTACGAGGGTCCGTCTTTTTAGGATTTCTTTTCACCATACAAATAATTATCACTTTGTATTTATTTTAATCGGGGAAGCCGATTATATATCAACCTCGTTCCCAGGGTCCTCTCCTTCCTGTCCCCTGTGAGAGAGACCCTGGGAACGAGGTTGATTATGTACAAGGTTTTTAGTTTCTTTTCAGCCTCCTTGCCACTTCTCTCTATAATTTAACTAAATAAGATTGAATGTTTGTATTCCGTGTGGCAAATAAATAAATAAACAAATAACTAAACAAAATAAACTTAAGAGTAATAGTTTCTATGAGCCAAATTCCTGGCGAGAGTCCTTGCAATTTGACCAGGTGAAAGCAAATTATATATTTTTGGTTGGAAAATATAAATAGTTAAATCTTACAATGCACTCCCAATATCATTTGAAAAGGAAAATCAAAAGAAAATTAAAACTGCAGATAGGAGGTTTTCAGTGAAATTTTACACGAGTTTACTGTAACGGCCAAATTGCTGAAATTTGCTTTACGTGTACGTCATTATGCTTTGGGATTTCCCTCTTTCCTGCTCTCCTTTTTATCCCATAAAGACCCACTTTCAACCCCCCCTCCTCCCCTCCCCCACTCCCTTCACCCTTCCCTACCCCATAACCTCGCCTTATATTATCGAGTAGCAGTGCTTGGGTGACCTGTGTTATGCCTATTGTTAATGTTTAACTTGCCGACATTTTACGAACGAGCTATCGTAACGGCGGCACCATCACTTTTACTATTTCCAATCACTGTGGGCTAGATTGAGGTAAGAAATGCTTTCATATATTTAGTAAACTGTTTATTCTTCCAGTTTTGTGAAAGAGTTTACTCGATACCAATTTATAAACCCGTGTTTTTGTCGCTTGCATCGTTAGATGATCTCGGTACGTACATTTTGTAATCATAATATTAATAAACGTGTACTGAAATTTTTCGTTTCAGGCTTAATATTGACTATCAAACATGATAAAGTATATGCTTTGTATATCTGGAAGGTTCAAAAGACCATTTTCGGGAAAACAAACCCTACAGTTGAACTTTTCTGGATGAATGAAATTGATAGTAATCGCAGCATGAAAGGTCAAAATGTCAAGTAATTAGCTCGTGTATCCTGTTTTCAAGACGCTCCCAATTTTTGTCGTTTTATTTACCCAAGCTGGTTTTTCGATAAAAGTTAGGATGAAGTGATACTTTTACTCAGAAAAATAGTCTTGGTAGGTAATTCAATGTACCAGGCGGACTTTTTGGCCGACGAATTTGACCAAAATCTTGATGTGAAGCAACACGGCTGAAGTGTGTAAATTAAAAAAAAATGATAAAAATTCAGGTTTAAATTTCAGTCAGATCCAACAACGCTAAATGACTGCAGAAAGATAGTATTATAATACTGTGTATTAGGTTTCCCTGCTATGTATATGATATTGTCTTGCTAGCATTCGAAAAATGTACATTTTCAGGTCCGAGTTCAGCGTTTCGAGGGGCCAAACACAAAGAGCCGTCTCGACAGGAAAATAAAAATCCAAACAACCTCAAAGTTTTATTTTTGAAACAAGTTAGTAAAACCCTTTATCCTGACAAAGTTTGAGAAAATCGAATTTTTCTATCTTGCATGGGTATAGGTGGTTGTAACAGCAAGTCGCACTTAAAACATTAGAAAAGATAATCCCATAGCTTTTTCATTACGCGGTTTACTTATTTTGGCCTTACGAGCGTTATCTTAAAAAGCTTTTGAGAAGGAATTGTCAGAATGCTTTATAAAAACCCCGCAAAACCACTGTTTTTATGAAGTTGGAAATAAAATTTACTGAAGTTCAACTACTTCGATTAACAATAGAAGACACTTTGAGGAAACAAACCAACCAAAATTCAAATGAAAAAAGGATGGTTTAAAAAAAGTATATCAGGATTTGAACATGCCCACCAACCATTGAGTTGGTAAACTGTGCATAAAGCGAAATTGTCTGGTAAAGTGAAACGGCTATCAGGATTTTCATAAAGTATGTCCACATGCACAGCAACAAATTTCCGATATAGTTTTTTCAAAGTGAACTCTTAGGCAAAAAATATCTTTTAGAGCTTAAGCTGCATAATTATAAATTTACAGGATTAAAACAATTTCTAAATGTTTCAGGAACGCACTATTTAGGAACACTCCAGGCATCAGCAAAAGCTAACTCAACACAAGTTTTGATAAAAAAATATTTGATTTAGGAAATGAATCAAATGCCGGTTTATAGTTTTCCCCTTGACTTTTTTCGTTGATGTCAAAATATGTTTTGATGAAAAGCTGTGCGCCAGGGCTGCTTGGACGTGATTCAGATTGAAATAATATTAGAAACTATTCATAAAGTTTGACCAGGAGATTGTTTAATAGTTGCTTTAAAGTGCACCTAACCCCAAATTTTGTTTTGGCTGAGATGAAACTTTGCAACATTCACATAAAGAGTTTGATAATATTATCAGTATCTGGTATTTTTAAGGGTTTTAAATATTAACAGAAAGTAGCTGAAATTTGTTATCAATTGGTTTACGACCGAGCTAGCAGGGGCCTGGTTCTCCTCTTGATTTGACGTCACAGACTTATTTACATTGCATTAGTTCTTTATGAACATTCATGCAAAACAGTTTTTACGTCAACCAAGGAATAAATCCATGCCCCTCACCAGCTCTGTCATGAGTCAAAGCATATCAAATTTCAGGTTCTACTGTTGCTCGAAAAAAATTCAGATGTTGAGAAAAAATGTTAAGTTGCTTCCGGAACAGCTTCAAGTTTGCATTTTTGCGGAAATAGTATTTGGGGTTAGGTGCAATTTAATTGGATTTACCAACATGTACATAAAGTGTCAATCAAAATCAGTGAGATATAACAATCTATGTTCAGCTTAAGTGTGATTAACATCTGCAAAGTTGACTGTCAAACATTTCCAAATATATACTAGCTCAGAAAGTTGATGCTTGCAAGTTTTTTTTTATATGAAGAAATTCTGACTTCTTTGAGAGAGTTTCTAATGTTTTAAACATAGGCTTTGAAAGCAATTGCAACAATTTATGAAATTAAGGTTTTAGAAACTGCTCCAAAGAAGGTATGTGCAGCCATTTGGATCCATTCCAAAGTCTGGGAACGCTAGTTATTGAGCAAATTGCCAAAGTAGAGACAATGATACTAAACTTAACAACAAATCTGACGCTTGTTCAAAACGTTCTGCAACTAGTCAGTTGTGTTGGTGACAGTTCAGCTAGTGTACGCACAGGTTCTGGTCCTAAAACACCATCATGAAAGATATCTTCCAAAGCTAAAATGATTTAGTAATCCTAAATGAACTAAAGAATGTGGTGATGAGGAAAACACGCTGTTGGGAAAAACAGCTGGATCAAATCACTTCATATGCATCTATAATTGGAAACGACGATGGCTGGGACTCAGATAAACTCATGGAATTTGTGTGGAGAGACTCTTCTGATGAAACGACCAGTGCAAACAAACAAACTGAAGAACAAAAGCAGGTTCTTCCCCTTGGTCATCAGTTGCAAGAGTTGAGCAATAAATTTTCAGATTTAGGTGAAGAAAATGAACTCAAAGTAAAAAGAACCATCTTGTGGACACTGGTCTTAAACTGAAGTGATCCGCAACAGAAAGCTTGAAGAGTTTAACAAAATTTAGGAGCCATGAAAGAGTCGTCTTTAAAAAGACCGTAAATGAAAACTCAACCGAAGAATTTTTAGACAAAGTTTGGTCAAATTTCGAAACTAAACTCCTTTAGAGAAGAATGTATTCCCGACTCTCGTTGAAGAAACTTTAAAGACTAATCTAAAACAAATAGTTTACAGTGAAGTGGATTAGTACGTCTCTTGGTCAGCTTTTCAAAATGCATTAATTCATAGATTAAATTTTGACATCAAGTCTATTGAAGAAAAACTGAAAGTTAGAGCAAACAAAATGGGGGATCTAAAACAGAAGAACAAACTTTTGCAAGACAAATTAGAACAATTGGAGCAGTACATACGATGTACAAACAGAATTCTTAGCATTCCAGAAAATAAGGAAGAAGGCACGGACAAACTAGTAAGAGAACTGTGCAAAAAAGTACTAAATTTAGATCTAAAGAACGAAGAGATTAGTCGGGAAAAAAAGAATGTTAAGTTCAAAACATCCAGGACCCATCATCGTCAGACTGGCACGCCACAACACGAAGGTTGAAATCCTCATGGACAAGAGATGGAACCATTTTTTCCCTACCATCTTGCGAACCAAACACAGTAGAAAGGTGTACTAGGATGGAAGAGTGTCGGCGTTTGGTGAATAAGTATATTGCCCAATTTGTATTTCAAAATTTCTGCACCTACGTTTAAAAAATTGCTCAAAGTATTGAACATAGACAATCTTTCTTAAATTTCAGAACTTGTGTTGCGTTAGTCCAGTAAAGATATATCGATTACGACCATGAACACATTTGAGTATACAATACTATGTATATGCCTTTGTTTTTGTTTGTGTATTGTAAACTATTTACTTTAATTTTTGTAAAAGAAATTTACGATCAAATCTAATTTTATGCCGGAAACCAAAAAAGTGCATTTACAAAATCATCAACTTTTTTGCCAGTTTTTATTTTCTAAATAGGTGACATGCTCTTTGCTCATGGATCAAACAAATCGAAAGTAGTCCTAGCTCTTATTAAAAATGATCTTGACTTTGAAGCTGAAAAGGCTATATAAGACGGAAATGGTATATTTATTATAATGGAAGTGGAAATCCAATTTACGTGATAATATCTTCGCACCAAATGACAAACAATCAAAGAGCTCTGTGAGCTATGTCATCCGATTTCACTTTTGATGCTCCTCCTTTTAAAGTATGACTTTGATAGTGAAAAAGTTAACATTTACCACAATATCCATATTCTCAGGCCATTCAAAACATCCGAGCCAATAAAAAACATGCCGTTCTCAATACTGCTAAATGTTCAACAATTTTTACGACTTTGAAAAACACGATCGATCTTTCTACATATTTAAAAAAAATGATTATGTTTTTGCATAGATAGCTTGGGCCGGCTGAGCGTGCACTAGATAACACAGCGCTAAAACAACCCCCTTTCTTTCCCGAACGCGTTTTCTTTGAACGCAGCAGCTAACGAGAAATTACAAAGTCTTTGTACGGCTCCATAAATTCGACTATTTTTCGTTGGTTATACTTAGGCACTTGACTAGCTACAGTTGTGATTGAGTTTGCTGTTATCTGAAGAAAGTGTGTGGTGGTTCGTAGTTATTTGGTGGAAACGTTTGTTTTGATTCAGACAAAAAGCAGCAGGCCTACGAGAGGCTTGGTCCTGAGGACCAACAGCGCATGATCGAGCTTTTCCGTGTCCTAGATCAATTCTGCGTGTCGATGGACGCTTATCACGAAATAACGCAGCTGGAAGTCGGGGCACAGCTATGCAGTTATGTCATCGAGGGTTGTGTCAAGCACCACAGTGAACAGCTAAGCCATACAATAAAGCGAACACCTGGAG
>JAOTRI020118984.1:0-12323 GCA_028564885.2 Zoanthus sanctaehelenae | reverse complement strand
TTAAAACAACAATTTGCAGGACTCATTATTTCTTTTTCTACATGTACTTGTTCCCATTATCAACTGATATCAATGCTCGTGTTTTCTTTATAGACCAAATGCAGAACTGTCAAACGTGGCATTTAACCCAGTTTTGAATCAAACCTATAATGACATGCCGTCCTAGGAAATAGTTGACGTAGCATTTGCTAAAAAGTTACCCACAATAATTTAATGTTGACAAACTGGCTCTGAAACATTGATGTTCAATCAAAGTTGTTAGAGTGGACTGGTTATGAAACTAAGCAAACTACAAAGAAGATTACAATGCTTCTTTGTTTTATGTTGTTTTCACCGTCACGCGGTTAGGATCTATTGTTCTAGCTGCGATGCTTCATTAGGCTATTGGCTGATTGCCGATGTACATCTCAAAACCTTTTGTTATTTGTGCACGATCAACGTTATATTTCAATAGGGAAAATGAGAACAATAACATAGAACAAAAAAGTCTTCAAGTTTCCAAACCATTCAACTCTAAAAACTCCGGTTTAGTGCTCTGTCGCCATTCTCAACTTTCAGCAAAAAGCGAGTGTCACTCAACAATTTATCTATGCATCTTCTGCAGCCTATTTTGGTAGCTTGTTTGAAAGAAAGTAGCAACACTTTCAAATCAGCTGTAGGCTTGCTTCTAACAAATACTATATAAGTAATAATATTTTATGAACAAAGTATCATGATAGTTATTTAAAGCGAATTATCAAACACAAAACATTGTTTTTAAACAGCCCCTGCCAAATTTTGATTTAATCTAAATAGCTGTGATTGAATCAGCAAGCAAAAAATTTCTCACACAAAGCTGTTTTTGCTTTTAATTAAGGCTCCGAGCGAGACAATGCAACGTTAGGCATTCCGTCTAAGAGCAAATTAGAAAACCTTTTGATATCGTTCACAATAGCCAATGTTTTCTTTTACTGCATATATAGCAATCACAGAGATAGCACAATGTTTTTTAGCTTTGTTTAGTCCGGTTGATTTTGGTTTCAGATCGGATGAAATAAAGTAATTATTTCAAAGTATTATGTAGCGGTAGTACTAGCGGCTTTGGAGTGAGCAAATTGAAAAACATCAAGTTTTTCTGTGTTCAGATTCTTGTCTTCCCTCGTTACTCCCGTTAGTACCTTCATGTTTTTGTCCATTTAGCCTGTCAAAACAATTTTCCATCGATAAGAGATCTAACTTTTCCTAGCAAAATTGTTATACTTAAAAATCCAGTTGAGTAAGATTCTTAAAGCAGTGGCTTAATTATTAACCGAGAAGAAATGGAAATTTGAGAAACAATACTATTAGAGAAACAAGTTCAAAATAGCATTAATTTGATCATGAAGACGTCGAGATTGCTTGTTAAATATTATCAAAAGCGTATTTGGAAAAAGTTTTTAAAAGGTCTTTAATTTAGCATTGTGCGCTTCGGTATCCTCGGATATTTGATGGATCATTAACGCTTCAACTTACAAAATGGTTTGTGAAAATGTTGCCACGAGGAGGATTAACTGTGTGAGAAAATTAACATATAATATTTTAAATATGGAAAGAAAAGGCTTCTTTAAAGTATTATAAGTTCAACAGATGATAAATATTCTGTCTAATCGTTTCCAGAATGAATGAATTTAGTTTTCTTTTCTTTGTTCTAGAACTAGAAGATTTTTATCTATTTAAGAATATTTATTATTTATGTAAATATAACATGCCATAGTTTACATTTCAGTCTTGTTTTGATCGTAAATATTTTTCTTGTAGGTACTACAACAGGTACAGTCATTTTTAACTTTAACGTTGTGTTTATATTTCATCCTAAGCTTTTACACGAGTTTGACTTATCTGCGAAAATTTAAGAAAATTGTTTCTTTGGCTGTGATAATTAAAGTTTGAGAACTCATTTTTGATTAGGCACGTGCCAGATTTGTCAATGTTTACAATTGAGTGCAATTAGACTTCTGCCCGTTCATGAAATAACGGACCTATTAGTTTTATGCTTCGACATTCATTTCATGTTGTTTTCAAGTCTGTTTCCATTTATAGAACAAATTATCAGGTCCATAACGCCAGGAGAGACATCTAGCCGCTTCTATTTTCAGTCTGATTTTTGTTAAGTCATTTCAAAGTATAGTTGCTAAGAGATTCTTACTGAGACGAGCAACGAATTTTCAGTCGCATGCGAAGAATGATTAATTGAATTCGACCAACATAGGTTTTTGAAACAAAAAGACAAACATTAGTTTTCCAAACTTTAGCAGTACATGAATACAAATACTTTTTGTTTATTTGTTGGGCTTCAGGATCTAGGGTCTAAAGTTCGTCGATATCACTGAGTCACCAGCTAAAACTCTACATGCCTCGTTTAGCGAGCCAATACAATATTTCATTAAACTAGGTATGCAAATAGCTGTTTTTTAATTTCGCTTCCGATATTATAAATCTCGGCAGGTAAGGCCTTCGTGTCGCCGCTGAATAGTACTGCTGCGAAAAACAATACCCATAGACTTAAAATGACGCCTGTACTTGTCTAATTCACGGTGTAGTTTCTATCTGGTGTTTTTACTTTTTTAAAGTTTGATTGCGGATGATTAAACTGTTTCTCCTCTTGGCCTTTCAACCTTGTCCGAATTAACAAAGTTTTCTCAAGAGATTGGACTTATTCTTTCCCTGTCTATATTTAAGATGAAAACGTTGTTATCAAACTTGCTCGAGGCTACGTTGAATATTTAACCCATTGGAATTAATCCTAATGGATCTACAGGCTCAACCATTAAAGAATAGATACTCATTTGGACACTCCTGCTGAGAAACATTTCGCAAACCAATATAAATGGAATATTTCTGACCTCAAGGAGGTTCAATGATGTGATTTCTAGTTCATTCGTGCGTAGAACAAGAATCTTCTTCTCTCTTACAGAAGCTCGTTGTTATTTCTCCTTCATAGTTATTTGTGCACTGAAAGCGATTTCCTAAGCTTGACGGAAAATCAAAATGTTTATGCGGGTCATAGACTTCCACAAGTCACAACTTTTCGCACTTTATTTGAGTTGAGGCTGGGCATTTTAATAATGCAACGTGCAATAATAAAAGTTCTGAAAGAGCAAACATTTCAATTACTTTCATAATTAGCCATGGCATCATTTTAGCAATAATGAATGACATAGGCGATTCCTACGGGGATAATATTGGTCTAGTGTCTATAATACATTTACTAGTAGCAAATCGCCCATTGATTGGCTCAAATACCCTTGTTTAATTTGCTTTTCGACAGCTGGACAGCGGGTCATTTTTGTCGCTTCTGTTAATTGCATTCCGTTTACAACCAATTGTATATTTAACAAATGATCCTTTCAAGCGACTCAGGACTTAAATAAATTGCTTCCTCTGCCGGAGAAAAGAAAAATCAATTTACCCACTGCATCAACGACATCCGATCTGGTAAATTTGAAACACGAATTTAGCGTAAAAAGCCGCGAAAAACACTTCCTTATACCGGAATATTTAACAGCAGGCCCCTTAGTAAGTAGATAAATTCATTACATTTTCTTTTGCTTGGTAAGAGCCGCTCACAAAAACCACGGGGAAAATTAATTTGACTTAGTCACGTGACTTAATTAAGGATAAAAACCAACTTTGCATCAAAGTAATTATTGTTCTTCGCGATACAAGTAGAGAAATGATTTAACTTCACTATGATCGAATCCTGCAACCAATCATAGTTCGACAATAAGCTATCGTAATGGCCTGGACTCTTGTCTGATGACAGCCAATTGAGGTTCTAGTCATTTAAAGTTTGAAGCTGATTTGATGTCGAATTGATTAAGTTTAATTCACTGTCATATGATGAATGTTTTTAATAACGACTTCTGTTACCAGAGTTGTTTTAACAAACAACGAACGCTAGCCAATTTTTACTCAGTTGAAGTGTTACTAACATTGTGCTAGGAACGGGTTTCACGAACACTCGGCGACCACAAGTTATGGACGATACAAACTCTTTGGCCAGTGAGTTTCTGTAGCTATTTGCTAAATTATCACAAATCGGATACAAACATTTTATTATATTTTGTTTGACGACTAAAGCATTGATATGTTTTGTTTTTTAACTCGTATTCAATTCTACGAATAATTTAGTTAAGCACTCGCGAATAGTAAACTAAATACGATAACAAACTTATTTCTGTGTTCATTTGTAGCTCGACACCACGAAGGCAATATGAGAAAATGTGCAGGATGTGGCGAGAAAATTTTTGACCGATTTTTACTTTATGCTCTGGACGAGTACTGGCACGTACGTTGCCTAAAATGCTCGTGTTGCGATGCAAGATTGGGAGAAATCGGCACTTCGTGTTATTCCAAAGGAGGAATGATTTTGTGCAAAACAGATTATGTCAGGTGAGTAAAAATTTCCTGTTTAAAGTTTTATCTGAAATTAGAAAAACATTGATGCGAAAAAATCTTTTCGTCCGCAATATATTTTATTACTGTTTAGATGTATCAGTCTTAAACCGGACTTTTCTTATACAAGTTATAGGTATAAACATGTTTTTTCTATCAAAGACCTTTAAGACTCACTCGAATATGCCCAGCCAATTTCTTTGCCAAGTCAAGAAAAAAAAGCTTTTGAGAAACTTTATCCTTATTTGTCAAGAGAATTTTGAATCACTCAGCTAAGATAAAAAGCTTCCTGTCAGTTTAGTGAAATAACAAGAGAATGGTTTTATCTCAATTACAGGCCTTTGGGCTTTTATCTCCCCATTCAATTTTCCATCAAGATCTTTGCATACATTTTAGAGAATATATTATTCCTTCCATTACCACAGTGCTATTAATAAGCCGCCCAATAAAAGCGCGCACAGAATGGCTATAATTAAGCATTTCAAACCAGCCCACAAAACTCATTAAAGTAGCTTGTAGATGACACCGCAGCTTAAGAGATGTTCCAGGGAAATGTATAAGCTTAATTTAGACCGTATCACTACTATTGAGCAAACTGCTAAATTTTTTTCTAGACTAAATGTCGTTGGTGTGCTTTGTTTTTATTTCTAATGAATTAGAGATTTTAATATCCCCCTGTCAACGGCTGCACCCTGTTAAACATCTTCAGTGAAAGGAAGTCGACAAATTTAGTGGTTCAGAGAAGGACAATTTGTCACTAGCTGAATATTGGCTTTATGGATTTTTATCTTAAATTGTATGGAAAACACTCAACCCCTCGCAAACATATTAGCCCTGCACAGGATTCTGATTAAATTTTCGCTTACTGAATCCCTTGCAGGTTATATGGGTCGTCAGGAGCATGCGCGGTGTGCGCCAAACTTATTCCTGCCACGGAACTTGTAATGAAAGTTTTGGGGAAAGTTTATCATTTAGACTGTTTTACTTGTACAACCTGTCACAATCAGCTAGTTGCGGGGGACCGTTTTCACATGGTGAACGGGAGAATATTTTGCGAGAATGACGACCCACAGTACCTGAATCAACAGCTTAGGGCACAAAAACAAACGGTGAGTAATGTCCCTTTTGTCATTTCCTAACCCCTGGCCCAACAAAAATAAAAAAGGACAGGATAAAATCCAAAGATTTTCCATTTTTATCACCAATTAATAAACAAAAGCTTCGAAAGGCGCCGACAACAAATTTTTTATCTCTCAAAAACCGTTTACATTTATCTAATCTCAGCTTCCAAGAACGCACTTCAATAAAAAAAAAATTCGGCTAAATTCAAAACCGGGTGATAAATTTGAATGTTGCGGCTGTGTAAGCGAGCTTTGTTATGTGAGTTCATCTTTAATGCTAGCTGTCAAAACAATGTTTTAACTTTCGCAAAAACAACGAAGGATTATTTGGTTTTAATATCTGCTTCTTTTTCTTCTTAAACCAATATTGAGCCATCAATTTTGACGTTTCATTTTCTAACCACTTGCTGAAAGTTGAGTTTGGCGTAATTGGAAGGGAGCTACGTTTTTGTCATGATTGTCTCTAAAGTAAATGAATCCGAGCTTGTTTGTATAGATTTTTCTTTGTTGGTATTTCAAGGCTTTTTAAAAATATATGAAAAAAAAACATTTTGCTTTTAAAAAACGAATTGATGGCCTCGTAATGAATCTTGTCGAAAACCGTGAATAAGTGCATTGTGATTTTATGTTTCTTTGAAGATAAACTCGATAAATATCGATGGTAATCCCTGACCGCTCTATGAGCAAAGTTGTCACACATTTTAATTCGAATTAATTAAAAGGCTTAAATTGTTTCAGTGGAGTCGCTGATAGGATAGGGAGCACTTATGAAGGGAGACTGGCATATTCACTCATCAGCACAACTGTTAATACATGTCAAATGAAATGACACTTCTACACTAAAAGCCGATAAATTCCGTGTTGCATGCGGATTAAAAAATCATTTGTAGGTGTCAACTCAAAATTCAAGAGCAATAAAGGTGTGTTTCGGTTTCTTATAGTGCAGGAAGCAATTACAGACAATTTTTTAAAAAGTTTTTCTAAATTGACAGAGTAAAAACACAACTGGCGCTTTTTTCCATAAATCGCAATTTTAATTACACTTAATGATAGATGGGAAAAGAAAAAAAGAGACTTATAGTTATAGACACTGCGAGAAAAGAGTATAAGGCGCTGACCATGTGTATTCTGTAAGATTAAACAAAATCGATTCGATGTCTTTATGGCGGATTGGCAAACATGTTATTAATTCTTGTCTAAAGCAATAATAATCCAGAACGAAATTTCTTTTTTAAGTGAGTTTTGTTATCAGTTTCGGTTAGCAACTTTTAATATTTTTAACATGTTCTATATCATGTAACCTGAATATAGTATGTCGATTTTTCAGGAGACGATTGATAAAGGATGATAAGAATAGTTTTGCAGGAGATGTTTTTCACTAATTGGATGGTTGAAATTGTTTGGTAAAAACACAACTAAGTATGCATTCATCTTAATACTGGCGGAAACATTAAAGAGTCCAAATTTATAACGCAGTGATGAAAATTATACGTCGATAGTGCATTAGAAAAAACATATGGTCAGCTTAAAAGGTTCAATATTACTTAAGTATTTAAAAACCTTTGGTTTAGCTAAAAGCATGACGCAGTAATTCAGTTTTTAATGTAAATATACTTCTAAATTCGTTACTAGAAGATTTCAAAAATTAAGAAACATAAAAAGATTTCTAACATATTTTCATTGCATTAAATGCATAATGCCACAGTTTTTGAAATTCCTAAAATTTACCTCTTCGAAAAGTTAATAATCAGGCATGACAATCACTTTTTTGTGATACATAAAAGTAGTAGTAATTGCTGCGAGCGAGCAAAGTGAGTGGGCTTCCTGTGATGCAAGATAATACCGTGAGGAAAGTCGATTTCGTGGGCTGGCTAGCCTGCGTAGCGGCTGTTTAGCTGAACTAATCCATCGCAAGTTAGCTCCCAGCAAACGCTGGTACTCATTCACCTACCCCGGAAGGATGGAAAGCTGAGTTGGCTAAGGCGGAAAAGAAGGTCACACAAATATTCGAATTTCGTCATAGTGCCGGGATCGAACTGGGGACCTTGTGGCTGCAAAGCAGAGATGTTACCATCTGCGCCAACCACGTCCGCCCAATTAATTACAGCGCAATTATTTTTTTCATGGTTGAGTGACTGAGGGTGAATAGCACAGGATATTCAGTCCTTCATGAACCAATCAGAGAGCGCGGAAAATGCTTTTCACCTCGCTGCTTAATACTTACAACTATTATTCCCAAAAGTATAATAATGCGGCGGATTTTAGGCTCATAAAGCATCGTAACCGTTTTTTACTTTGCGCTCTTAAATTATCGCACTTAACGCAAGACTTGCGCTATTTTTAATGTTAAAATGTAAATTATTCACCATATAAAAAGGAGAAACCTACCTTATCAACATTTTCGGACGTTATTCCTTCGTCGGAGTAAAACTGTTACTTTTACGAGAGCACATGATACGAAGCAGTTGTTTTGTAAAATTTAGTTCACATTTTTTATGCAAAGCAAAGGGAAAAATGTTTTATTGTTGAAGAAAGTTGTTTGACCGTATGACATACCGCCATTTGATTCATGTTCAAATTAATGATCAGCATATCCGAAAAATTAGAAACTGCAGTTTTTTTTCACAAAAATGATTTTACCGCTCTTCTAAGTCAAGTTTAGAAAGTTTAAAATTGTAGATATTCAAATACTTCCACAAAACTAGTGCAAATCATTAAAAGATACCTTGTTTAAGCCGTTGTGACATGCTTTTGTTTGTTTTCGCAGCTCCCTGCTGCTGTTGCACAAATGATTAATTGTTAATTAAAATGCACAATGAATGAATAAACAAATGCAGATACAAGCGATTAGTCATATAATTTCTAAAACTAGCAGTAATCATAGATTAGTGAAGTGCTTTCAATAGTTTAAAGGTTGGATAGGATGGCGATTTTTGTAGTACTGAGATAGAGGGAATGAACTTAGTCCTGTATAAAAACAGTTAACACTAACAAGAAGTCAAATAAACCGTTGTGTAATTTCATGGGAAGCTTACGTGCCGTATTGGCTGAAACGACCCACACCCGGAGAAATCCAAGATGGCGTCGATTTGGATCAACCACAAAATCGAGATTTTTTCCCCCTGCACAAGATTATGATTGCGTTCTCCTATCGTCGAACGCAATGAATAAACATTGCAGATAAACAAAGTCAATAAAAGTTTCAACTTAGTAAAGCATAATTCTTATGATGCAATAATTATAAAAAGTTTTAAAACTGTAGATCACAAAATACTTGCATAAGCCTTGCGCTGCTCGCGCCACTTGCTCGTTTCGAAAATTTCTCACCTTTATAAAGCCACACTAGAATTCAGTGGTGAAACTGCACTATGTGAAGAAAAACCTTTAATACTTAATATACACCAGTTCAAAGGTATGTTCGAAAAAGCATTTTTAACCATCGTAATATTTGCTGCGTGCCTGTTAACAATCATTTAGAATAAAAAGAACTCAACGGATCACGAAACAATAAAGTCGAAATTAAGATTTTTTCAATAGTTTATTGAAATTTCTTTCACCGAATATAATGCCACACTTATTCACATCACATGAAAATGCATCAGGCAATAAGAGGATTGACTTGTGTCTTCTGATCTCATTAAAAGACGAGGCTTCACCAAGACGTGGAGTGATTTCTAGCTGCAACGCTATGAATTCTGGTTAAAGCCTCGTTGCATCGCAATGTAATCGCTTCGCTCGTTTCGCAGCAATAATTATATCAATTTATGGCCATGTATTGGATGATTTTTTAATCCTAGGTTACACTAAGTTTGTGTAAATACAACAGTTGTTTGATATTTTCATTATATGTCTGATTTACAGGTTTGCTGAAAAGATGAAAAGAGTAGGAAAAAAGCTGAGAAAGCAAAAATAATGCAACACCCAACGTCAATCGTACAAATGGTTGCTCAAAAACTGTTCTTCTGCGGAGTTTCGGAGTGGCGATGTTATGTGGAAAGCGAAGAAACAACGTCATCCTTTAAAATTTGAAAACAAAATCGAAAGAAATTAGTATTGGTCGAAGAGAATGCATTCGCTAGTAAAAGGAAAAACTTGGCGCGAACCAATCTGGAAGTGTATGAAAGCTGAACAATGAAACTAAAAAAAGTCATTTAGTGTTATGTAGAGGAAGTAATTTGATTTGATGATCATTTGAAGACATATATTAAGCCGAGATATTATTTGCTTTCACTTTTCAGTGCATACTGGTACCCAGTGTTGCCAGCTAAATTGTTTGTCCTTATCAAAAAGTTTATATAATTTCTTGTCTGTATCAGTTTTTACAGACATCATGTAAGGATAATCGACGGGAGAGAAAAACAAAGTTTAATCTATTCGATACGTATAATTACAGTAAACAAGGAAAAAAATTTTTTTTTGGTCATTCCAGATCTAAGCTCTTAGTCTTAGACTAAGCTTAAAAGCAAAAATGTTATTGATGATAAAACTAAACTACGTGAATATAAGATAAAGTATAGATTTTTAAGACCGACCAACAGGAACATTTTCATAACGCAAGTTTGATTATAAATGTAGTTCAAAAATAAAATCCACAAAATTTTCTGAAAAATCTGAAAAATAAAATCCAAAAAATATTCTGAAAAAAATCAGATTTTATTAAGGAACCACCCTACTTTTAATATTAGTTTAGATATTTTTACGAAGCTGAAGGTGTAAATAAGATTGAGGAAATAAAACGGAAAGATATCTTACAAGGGTTTGGAGATTTTTAATTGAATTAGTTTGCGCTAAAATGAATCGTGATAACAGAGCAATCCCTTTCTTTTATTTTGGAATTAAAAAGTGTTAATTAACTTCTGTGACCGTGTTTATTGTATCAAGCACAGCACGCACTAACCTTAATATTGCCTTAAAACCACATTTCTCTAAAATAAACAAATCTCTTGTCTGTGACTCCCACCGCGTAATTGTGTTTCTACGTTCTGTGGGGGAAAGTTGAGTGCTACGAATAAATACATGGTACAGACGTCAAGCTGCTTTTAATCGAAAACTTGTTATTTATTTTGCTGGCTGGTTGCGTTCGAAACACGTGCTCTGTCTCTGGTTAACCGTTAAACCGTTTTGAAAACATATTAGTATTTTTAGTATCTAGAAAAGTATGTAAAGAAGAACTATGTTGAAATTATATTTTTTGCTGGTACTTTTGGCTTTTTTGGTTGAGCACTACGTATAGACTTCGGAAAAGTATATTTTGTTTCTGATAGTGATAAATCTTTTTATATTAAATTGTGAATATATTATATCTTATTTTGTAAACAAGTATTGTTTTTCTCATTAACAAGATTGAAAAGCTACAAATCCTGCCTCTGAATAAAAAAAGCTGTCACATCGTAACTAAATTAATAATATTGCAAAACAACCCCAAAACTCGTGAACTTTAGAACATCAGATAAAAGGAAACAAAAAGCTAAGAGCATCATATCAGTCGACAAACAAATAAAAAGAAAAGAAAAGAATAGTTTGGATCATTCAAATAACTTGCTTTTTACCGTCAGTGTGGTAGTTGAGACAACCTGTACCCTTACAGTAATACCGGTAGATGTTTGCTCATGAAAATTTTATTTTGTATAGGCGTTTTTGTTTGCATCGATAAAAATTTCCGATTTAAAAACTAATACTGTAAATAACTTTCAGAAATCTCCTTTCACGGATGAATTATGCATGCACATGCGTAAATTTTGATAAACATAAAAGAGCAAAATTCGATCAATGTTAGGAAAAACAAACTCAGAACTTATAGAAAGTTTAAAAAAACGAGAAAATCTAAGTGAAGTAGAAAACATAAAACACAAAATAAACATGACAAAATTTAGGATAAGAAGAACCTCTTCCTAAACTACGGGTTAGCTAAATCATTCTCTAGAAGACAAAGCTTCTTTATCGGAAGCACGTAGATGCCATCTTTGTTTTTGACCCTAACAGTACGAACCAGACATCTTGACCCGGAAACACCTCAAGAATACGACCCCGTTCCAACGACCTCTTGGTTGGTTATCTTCTACCATCAGCACTAGGGCGTTATAGGCTTAAGATTAGGAATGGTCTTGCGCCATTTTCCTCGGGGTTGCAATGAGGGTAAGTATTCCTTCAGCCAGCGCTTCCAGAATAGGTCCGTCAGAAACTGAACTTGTTTCCACTTCTTTCTGTACATATCAGTCATATCAATGATTTCCGGAGGTAATGAGTTGCACTTCCTCTGCATTAGAAAGTGAGCAGGCGTCAATGGCTGTAGGTTGTCGGGGTTATCTAAATTGGCTGTCAAGGATCTTCCATTCAGTATCCGTTCGATTTCTATCATCACTGTTTGCAGCACAACATCTGCTACGACGTGGCTTCCAAGGATAGATTTCAACACAGTCTTCGCACTTCGAACCATTCGCTCCCAAATGCCTGACATACTAGACGCTGCTGGGTGTTGGAACAACCGTACTGAACCAGCTCTCGATTTATCTGTTTTCGATTCCATCCTTTTATGCTCTGTCTGAGTTCACGCTCCGCTCCAATGAAATTAGAGCCATTATCACATCGCAACTCCTTCACATCACCTCTTCGATTAATAAAGCGGCGCAGGCACATGATAAAATCAACGGTGTCCATTGAATTAAGATTTTCAAGGTGAACAAATCGAGTAGTCAAACAGGTAAATAAACAGCACTCAGGTCAATTAAGGCCTGGGTCATGGTCGGTGCTCTCCTCAAAATCAGTTTTTTAGCAATTACTCGGCTGTTC
>JAOTRI020118973.1:0-12323 GCA_028564885.2 Zoanthus sanctaehelenae | reverse complement strand
TTTCTTTCTTTCTTTCTTTCTTTCTTTCTTTCTTTCTTTCTTTCTTTCTTTCTTTATATATTTATGTATATATAGCGTACCGCTTAATATCGTAGTTTTGTTTACTGTTTGTTTATTTGGTTTCGTTGCATTGTAGAAATATGCATAAATGGAATTACTCTCTAATTTCATATGTACGTGCCCTCATTATCTGAAACCATTTCGAGTTTCAAACACCCGAAAGTTAAGAATACTTGAAGGTAACAGTTATCTGAAAGCAGCGGTCCCTTTTACTGCAAAACTCGAAAGCAATTCTATGACGCCCGCGCTCGAGCCAACAAAGCCTTTGTTCTTAAAGGTGACGTGATCACAACCACCTTACGTCGATTAGTTACAACAAAATAATTTTCGAAAATGGAAAGAGCAGGCTGAACAGGCGAGATAGTTTACATGGAAACCTGACCCCATCTAAGTGCTAAGTAGGCGCCATCTTGTTTTATTCTGATAGGAACGTATGCGCATGATCTACAAATCTACAAAGTTATCCCTAAGCCCTGAGATATCGCTGGGTGAACCGTTCACATGAGCCAAATAATTTACGGTTTACGGCTATCCCTACCTTTCAAACTTAGATAATTTGCACCCTCAAGTTATCTCGGCATAATGTGAACAGAATGTCTGAAACATTAAGTATATGTAGAGAAACTTGGCACGGCCAGAAATAACTGGGAGGACCGAATTATCCCTATCCCCGGAGATATCTCTTTTTATCTGAACAGACTCTTAGACGGCATGGTGAAGTACTTCAAAAGTGACTGCAATAATATGAAATCAAAATTTTTCTAAGGAAATGTATGTGAAAGTGTTACAGGAGAGCAAGGCTTGCTTTCTAGTCATACAAACTAAGAAAATATTCTATTTTCTGTTGCTTGCTGTATTATACACAAAATTATTTGAAGTCAGCTGAAAGTTTACCATTTTACCAATGTCAACTCTCTTGTTCTATTTCTGGATGCTTTTAACTCATAGCTAATTAGCCGAGATAACGTGACCTCCAATCGCAAAGAGCCAATCAATTTCCCCTCGTAATAAATGTTTACATAAAAACAGAATTATTTTTAGGATTTATAAAGCTTAAAGTGCATATGAAGGAAAAATTTATTTTCGCTAGTTCAAAAGTTGGTTACTTCTAGGTTCAATTTCTGAAAAATTTTTTGAAATCTGACTATTATTATTTTTTTAATAAGCGCTCAAAGTTGCAAATTCTAAGTCTTGAACAAGCAATTCGGAGTCTAGGTTCTAATTAGGCTCTGACGTCATAAAAGTCACTCGCCTTCCCGATTTTGCGTGGTGTGGTACATATAAAGGTTTAAAACTATGGGAAATATGTGTGTTGTAAGTAAGAAAATGTACGACACCACAATGCAAAATCGGGAAGGTGAGTGACTTTTATGACGTCAGAGCCTAATTAGAACCTAGGCTCCGAATTGCTCGTCCAAGACTTAGAATTTGCAACTTTGAGCGCTTATAAAAAAATAAATAAAAGTCAGATTTCAAAAACTTTTTCAGAAATTGAACCTGGAAGTAACCTACTTTTGAACTAGCGAAAAAAATTTTTTCTCCATGTGCACTTTAAGCCCTGTACATTTTTTTCAATTTCAGCTGGGGTCACTCTCTGTGCTCAACTCTTATGAAGTGAGTAACTACGAAATCATATCTTCTGAATTGTTCTTTTTTGGGTTTGTAACATTAAGTTAAATGAAAAACAAAAAATAAACTAGTCTAGTTATATTAAATCCCAGGTGTCATACGAGGACCACAAAATACTTGACAGAGTATTACTGGCAGGTGTGATTGACGCAGTCTGTTGTATCTCTGCTTTCTAAATGCCATTTCTTCATTGTAATCGGCGACTCCGACGAGATTTAAACATTTACCTTCATTTCTATTAAAATTTATTTATTTTTCTTTCGTTACATAGTTTAGTTAATAGAGAACCAGTGTATGTTCGAGTCTAACTGTTAATATCAATAAACTAGTGTTATCCGTTTTAATCCACGACTCCGCCGATATTTCATCATTTACCTTCATTTCTATTAATGTTTATCAGCTAATTTTCCTTCCCTGCGGAGCTGGTAAATTAAATAAAAAACAATGTTTGCGCGGATCGGACTTTCGATGAATTAGTGCCCAATCCACGGAAAAAAATCAAAATGTTTTGTAACCGGAGATATGACCAGGTCCCATGGGCTTGTAATGGCTTTATCAAAGTTATTGTCAAATGTTAAATCTGGTATGATATAGTAATTGATTATGACTTAGTCAAGTTCTTATGTAATTTGCTCTTATATAATCGAAAGGTACAATTAAAGATCTTCATCATATTTAGTGAATTCTTGTTCCCAAATACCCGGCTTAAGAAAATTGTCCAATTTCAAGTGCTATTTGAAAGACCCAATAATATCGACCTGCTCCCCACAGCTGTAGTTGTAATAACGTTAAAACCTTGTGAAGGATTTCGATATTTTAAACAAGACGCTCCAGAAGTGTTTACTAGGCTATCTAAATGAACCTTGTGTGTCAATCTCGCGCCGCAAGGAACTGTGGGATACACATTCTGTCTGGATAACAAAAACGAAAAAACAAACACAGGTAGCCCAGTAAAAATGTTAATAGGATATTTAATATTTTTTTGTAGGCATCGGAGGAGTCCACTCGAGAAGCACTAATAAAGAGTCATTTTTCATCAAGGATTGCTGAAATAACATCGCAGGTGTGTCGCAAGAATAAATACTTACACTTACAAACGCACATCACTAGTATAATAGAGACCGAATTAGCGTCATTTTGGCACCAAGTTAGCCTGATTCGGGACCGAATTAGCCCTATTTGGAACCGAATTAACCCTATTTTGGGACCAAATTAGTCTTCTTTTAGGAACGATTTAAATTAGCCTTATTTTGGGAATGCAAGTATTTATTAAAGGATGACGTCATACTTCATAAATTAATCAATTTCTTTGTATTGTATCTCGTAAACAGAATTGACGCATTAGCTCTGCATGACGATGAGGCCATATTGTAGTTTTATAACGTTACTGAAAAGAAAACAGCAGAGAAACTTTTAAGTAATGTAATTGTACGATTACAACGCAAAAGTTTTTAATATTAAACTTACTATGAGATACGTTTCCCTATAATCACTCTTTTTGGCTGACAAGCTTTCTTAAGTTTTCAACTCAACTTTTATTCATGTTAGTTTGTTTGTCTCGTAAATTAACTTGCTGATGAATTAGGTTGCAAAAATGTCAGAAGCAAATATTTGTTTCTAAGTTGTTATTGTGTTAGACCCTGATTATATGAGACGGGCTGGCCCGGTTTAGCGGTCTGAAAACTAAACCTTAGCCCGGTATTACATGTAATCGCGAGCCAAATTTTTACAGATTTCATGGGGACAGCTGGGATCTCGTTAGAAAAACTCAGCCCGCTCAATCGGGCCAGCCCGTTTCATGTAATCAGGGTGTTACAGTGAAGATCCTTGCGTGTTGTTGTTTTCCTTTAGGAAAGTTTCGATATTACCCAAACAAATGCAGAATAATACAATTGATGTTTCGTTTTTGTAGCTTCAGTTGGCAGACAGTAAGGCTTATTCCTTCAGCGCAGAGGTAAGCAGTAATACAGTCAACTCCTGCTTTGCGGAAACCCCGCTATTACGGACACCTCGCTACTGCGGACAAACAAAAAATCCCCGGCTGAAACCGTAAAGAAGTGTATGGTCCCTGGTCTGTCGTTATAACGGACACTTTCGTCATGTTTTTAAAAATTGGTGCCACATAAATTCATGTATTTGGCAAAATAATAATGAGCTAGCCTTTACATCGATCAAAAAGCCTTGTTTTGGCAGTTACAAACCTCTATATTCTTCATAAATAATGTTTTAGTTAAGGTTAAATAATTTGTTTGACATTCCATACGGCCACTTATGAGAAGTTGTCTTTTCATAAACTAGCAAAAACAAAGTTAAATTGAAGCAAGAATAAAGCAGCGTGGCAGTGCTGAGTCATAGGCCGGGGTTTGCTTTAAAAGTAAAATTGGGGGATATTTTTTCCCACCTTGATATTATGGACTCCAGCTATTACGGACACAAACTCGCGGTCCGAAGGTGTCCGTAATATCGAGAGTTAGCTGTTGTTACAATGATTTTGTTGTTGATCGTCTTGGTTGTTTAGGCTGTAGGGACTTAAAGAAACGACAACGATAACGGCTTAGAGAAATTGCACTTCTAGCTATCAATCTTCTCACTCTGCCTTGATGTTTGTGAGCAGATTGAATGTTTCTCCACAAATCTAAACAAACGTCCTCACGTTTTAATGTTTGCGGTAACTCGGTGTAGATGCTCAGCGCGACTCATTATTATATTTACTATTGTTCTCAGCTGCCGTCGTGGCATCGTCTTTACTTAAAGTCCTTAGTTTAGGCAATTGCGAATGAGAAATCTAAATATAGCCTGCATAGCTGGCGCAAGGGGATTGGGGAAAGATGGCGATCGGAGACTGGGGAGAGGGTAGGGAGGGAGCTTTATCCCTCCCTCTCCCAGTCTCCGATCTCCATCTCTCCCCAATCCCCTTGCGCCAGCCTCGCAGACTAATGTAAATAAAACATATAAGACATACCGAAATTGTGCAAGATACTGTGGCGGGTTTTACAGTTTAACCAATTGACAATGTGACACCACGTCATGAAAGATCACATTTAAAAGAGTTGACATTTGACCAAGTTTGATGCCTTTGTGCTTAACAAAGACCAAGTTACAGACCTTAAAACATGGTTTCAAATATATGAGGGCCACAAGTTTATCAGTTTTACTTTCCAGTGTTACCAGCTTAAAATAAATGATGTTATTAATTTTACATAGCAGTCTTTTCATTGGACCCATCCCAGATATATGAAAGAGGTTGGGTATAGGGGAATGGAGGATGGGGTATTGCTTCTTGGGCCAGTTGGCTTGTTAAAGAATTGGCCTAGCCTAGCTTAACATTTACAGTATCTGGAATACGTTTGTAGAAAAAAATGTGGTAAAACAAATAATATATCGTGTGAAACACGAGCTTAAAAAAGAACAGGAGAAACTCACTGACAGAAGTATTTTTATTAAATGACAACATGGTCTTCATAGTGATATCAAATCGTATTGACATCCAAAAATTAAAGTTAGTATGTAGAGAGGTCCTTTGTCTTTACGCGTGCGTTACTAATGATCGTGTTTCAAACGTTATCGTGACAGTATCGTGCGTTACACAAACGGATGAAGCAAGTTGAGAAGAATAAACAGAAGCTAACTGAAGAAGTACAAAAAACCCACAAACGGGTCGGACAGTTGCAGGTGTGTGACGATAAGCATTTCCTTGGAGGAAGTTGACACATAATTCGTGCTGTGTTAGGCTAACGTTAATTTGTTTTATGATAGCAATGATAAAGATAATGAATTTCAATGGTAAAAGCGAACGGGGTGAGATGATATGGGCATGTGTTAAGGAGGGATGTTGGGCATGTTTTGAGAAAAGCATTTTTGCTTGAAGTGAAGAGAAAGAGGAACCGAGGACGACCGAGAAAGACTTAGAAAATGGAAGTGGAGAAGAAGAGCGAGAGTGTTGGTTTGAAGAAGGTGGATCAATTGAATCGAGCGCGTTGGAGAGTGGGAGTGGAAGAGAATGGTGCCATGGTGGGGTAAATCCGTAAAACCTTCGTTTACGGGAGGTAATCAGGTTCGCATAGTGGTCATCAGTCATGCCTCCCACCTCTACGATCCGGGTTCGATTCCTGGGCTCGGCATGTGGGCTGAGATTTGTCGATCTCAATCTGACTTCGAGGGTTTTTCTCCGGGTACTCCGGTTTTCCTCCCTCTGCAAAGTCGACTTTTACGCCAAGATCTGAGCCGTGGAGCGATTAAACATTAGCCTCTGGCTAGGAAGAATGGGCAACCACTTCCTTCGCAATTGACGTTTAATAAAGTATTTATTTTTGTTTATTTTACGGGGATAAACCCGGATCATACTAATTGGAATTGATTGATTGATTGATTGATTGGTGACAAAGAGAAAAGATTAAAAAAGGGAAAGAAACTAAGTAGCGGAAATGTTTGAAAAGATTGTTGATCTTCTTTTAATTTTTCTTACAAGGATGAACTGGACACTACGAAGCGTAGTTACGAGACGCAATTGTCAATGATGAGTGAACATCTTTGCGGAATGAATGAAAAACTCACCTCGCAGAAAGACGAAATTGACGCTTTACGAATTGGGAAAGCTAAACGATCAGGAAAGAAATAAGACTATTTTTGATTATGATATTCTCGAAACTACTAATAGAAGTTTAATGGTGATAATTAACTGGATCGTGCTTTAGGAGACGTCCTATGTAATTACCGAATGAAATGTTTTTCAGTCCTCAATGTAACTTCATTTATTTTTGATAAATAGAAAAAATTAGTGGTTTGCATTGGCGAAAAACATGTAGGAACTAACTCATAAAGAGTTTTTATAATTGTAGCGAGAACGATTGAATCATGCCAATGGTGTTAGGTGTTGTAACATATTGACCTCATGGCTTAAAATTGTTAGTAAAATAAACAGCTTCAGAAAAGGAAATTTTCGAGATATTTTTGCTGCACAATTTCAGGTATGCCCGATATGTACCGTATACGTATACTTAGTTATTTTAAAGCCCAAATAGAAAACTAACTCGCGGTAAACTAGTTTGAGCTGCGTCGGTGTTCTAAAGAAACAATTTAGTAATAAATATGTCAGTTATTCACCGTATAAAAGAAAGAATACTTACTGACGTTTCGAACATTACTCCGACGAAGGACTAACGTCCGAAACGTCAGTAAGTATTTTTTCTTTTATAAGGTGTATAATTTACATATTTATTACTAAATTGTTACTTTAAAGCCCAATTTGGGGGGAGGACAATTTTTGGACTTTTGAAAAAGGCTTGTTGAAATTAGTTTTACATTTGGGCATAAGGCGCCCTTTATGTTGGAGTTGAGTAGGTCTGGGGACGAGTGCATGCTGATTGGCTAGGTAGCGGTGGATGTTTTGTGAACTTAAAGTACAATGTCAGCTGCCATGTGTAAATCAAGTTTTCTTTCATAAATAAAGATGCCTAAGCCGTGCATTATATAGAGGATATTATACGGTGGCGCAAAGATATAAATTTTATTTTCGAGTGGCAAAACAAGATTTTACGAAAAAGCGCAGCGAGTGAGTGAAATATTGTTTTTCCACGAGAAAATAAAATTCATATCTTCAAGCCGCCGTGTGATTTTCTTTTTATTATATAGACACGAGTGTTTTTCGAAGGAAAATGACCGAAATTACGTCATCGATAAACTCACTTATAAGATTACGAAAAATAAACCACTCGGGTCCTGGATGTAGTTTTATTAATTTTTCGAGTGTCATATTTTCCTGTAAAACACACATGTCTATATAATAAACTGTGAGAAAATACAACGGGCATTTCAGAACATAAGAGTTTTCTCAATGCCTGTAGTGCTTTTACCTCCTAATACACCATTTTAACTTTTTAATTTCTATTATTATATAGATTTTAGACACCGAAGAAGGTGAAACACAATATGCACTATCTTTTATTTTACTAGAACACATAGACACATTTTTGCGCGCTTAATTAAGTTCTCAAAAATTGTGCGTTTATGTTCCTTGAAATATTTTAGCATTCAAGTATTGGCCATCTCAAGCATTTAAATTTCAATAATTGTAAACCCGTATTCATTTAATCTTAAAAAGCGTTGAGTTCCGTTAAAAAAATTCAAACAGAAAAACTGTTTAAAAATGTCGCAAACTTCTTCATAACAAACCCAAACTTCAAGCATATCTAAAGGGCGGGAAAATTGGTAGACAAGCCAAATTAAATTGCATAACTGCATACTCCTATAAATGACAATCTTCGCTGATGTAAGTTCTCGAAAGTTTTTTTTTTCAGATATTCATGTATTTGAACTCGGCCATGGTTAAATCAAGAAGCGATGTTTAACATTCATAACCGCACGGTCTTGATAAACCAAAGTCACGTGATCAGTTTTGAACAATTGTAGTAGCGGATTTTTTACAGAAAACGAAGCTTGCTTAATAACTTATTATAAAATACGAATTTAGTTTAGAAAAAATTGTAATTCACACTGTAGAATGCTCATTATTTATTTGATTCACTATCCTTTCTCAACTAGTAGGCTATCACAGAGTTCTTTAGTAGAGTTGCCAATCAGAGTGCAGAATGCGTGTTAGACCGTTAGTAGATTTATACTAAACTGTAATAGTTGGAAAAGCAAGGAAAAAGGTATATTTTTTCGTCGTGTATGTAGACAAAAATGTTATATTCTGTATTTCCAATCACTCCAGATTATTTTGATTCAACCCTGAAAAAACATTGCTCCATCTCATTTGGTTTTGCTTTTCTAGAATTTCGCTTAAAGCTCCTATGACACAAAAAAATTTTCAACCTTAAATTAAAGGTATTATGTGTATGTTGTCAAAAATCTGAACTTCCCGCTCGGCCATTTTGGAGGTTGTGACGTCAGCAGATGTGTACCACAGGCGGCCAAATCAAATAGTTTTAAAAGATTACGTCATCCGCACTGGATTTCCAACGGTCATTTTAGATCTTGACCGAATCTGAACATGATTTGGCTGCCTGTGGAACTCGTCTACTGACGTCATAACCTCCAAAATTGCCGACCGGGAATGTTGCATCGACTTTTCCACTTTCAAGATCAATTTTTGATGTAAAAAAATGTTTATACCGGCTCAAATTCAGACTTTTGACAACATGCACATAAAACTTTTATTTTAAGATTAGAAATTTTTTCGTGTCGTAGGCTCTTTAATTTACGTGACCAATCACAGAACGAAAATGCTACGATCACTGATAGCAGCGGTTCATCACACATTGCGAACACACCTATGGCTGGATATGCCGTGTAATGGCTCTTTCGTTTCTTGACTCTAACTCGCGCCAATGCGTAGCATAATATAGACTGCAAAACACTTTCTTCCTTCGCCGGGAGATGGGAAGTCCAAGCGTATTCATCACATGGGAAAATGGGAGTACAAAATGGACTAATGGTAGAAGGAATGGGGCGAGAGGCTGAAGGGAGAGTCTCTTTTCCGACTAAGGAAGAGATTGTTTTGCAGTCTAAGCATGGAAATACAACGATATTGATTTAGGTGTAGGTGTACTTTGTTTGAGCTGGTGCGTCAATACCAATATTAACGTCTTTCTTAGATTCTACTAGCACTCTTGTTGATAAATATGCTAGCAGACCCTCCACCCCTAGTTTCTGATTCGTCATAACGAGTGCGTATGATTCAGCTTCTGCGTCAAACGCAGCGGTAACTGCCGCCGCGTCGGCTTCTGCTTTAGTTAGCGCAACCCTTGCGTCTGACTGCGCTTTCTCGATACTAATAGCGGCTTGAGCTCTCGCCTCTTCTTTTTTCGTCCTTGCCTGCGTGAGCAAACGTGGCCTTTGGGACTTCGCAACTTGAATATTTTCTTTTGCAGTTTCTTTGTCTTTTAGTGCCGTCTCGTAGTCCTTTGGTCTTAAGATGCTACTGATTTGAAGATCTGTTATGTCTGTGCTGACTGTGTTAAACTGTGCTGCGGTGTGACTACGCACTGATTCTTGGAAGGTAGCTCGCTGGGACTGGAACTGAGTGGTGTTGAATTTGCTGCAGGCGTCGTGGACAGCCGACCTTGCCATGTTCCTATATGATTCATGGTAAGATTCAAACATTTTAGATCAGCAGTAGTATAATTACCTCTAGAATATAATATATAGATCGTTCTTACTTGACGTGATTGCAACAATGTTGGTAAACTCGCAACAAAAGGCTTGATAATTTCTTTTGTATGGGAAACAAACATGGCCGCTACGCTTACAATTTTTCTTTTCGACTCTTGGGATTGTGTGAACACCTCTATACTGCAGAAACCTTAATGCAAGATTTTTCTTCGGCTAATTTGAAATGAATCAAATCCCTTGTCCGCCCAAGCTTTTATTTAGTGTTGGAGACATAGAAATAACCAATTTTAAAATGAAATATAATGTTTTTCCTAAACCCGGTATTAACCAATTCACAAATCGTCTGTAAAATTCTGTGTCTTTTCAATATGCCCAACCCGTTCATGGGTTTCTCAGCTAGATTGACACAGAAATAACCAATTGGATGAAATATGAAGTTTTCCCAAATCCGGTATTAACCAATTCACTAGCGTTTGCTAGATTCTGTGTCTTTTCGATTTGACCAACCCATTTTTGTATTTGACCAACCCATTCTTGGGTTTCTTAGCTAGATTGACTCGGAAATAACCAAATGAATAAAATATAAAGTTTTTCCTAAACCCAGTATTAACCAATCACAAGCCTTTGCAAGATTCTGTGTCTTCGATTTGACCAACTCATTCTTGAGTTTCTTAACCAGGTTGACACAGAAACAACCAATTACATGAAATATAATGTTTTTCCTAAACCCAGTATCGACCAATTCATGAGCGTTTGCTAGATCTTTTCGATTTGTCCAACTCATTACTAACTCATTCTTGTATTTCTTATCAAGATAGAAATATTTTATTTCACTTTGCTTAATGCATGTACTGGATAGAACTTCATTTCCTAAAATATTTGATTCCCTAAATCTGCTTCTTCTGACCCTGTTCACGTCGTCAATGAAAATTGCAGTTACGAACAAAAACTCCTGCTAGTCCATAGTTGATTTAACACACCTGAGTATTTTTAGATAATTCTCGTGATTTTCAAACTCAACGATGATGTTTCTGACGTTTTTCGGCCGGGCTCGATACTGAAACTCCAGGTTGATTGTGATTTCCACGCCGTCTTTATTGAGGCATTTCAAGTTTGTAAACTTTAGAGTTTTGAACACGCTTGGGAATATGATAAAGTAGAACCCCGGGGGACCACTGTGGAGTCCGGACGTTTTGACGTCGTCATCAAGGATTTTTTGGTGCGTATCGTAAGCCACGCCCACTGAAAACAAGCATGGTACATGGTAGTTTGAAATGCCGTTTTCAAACATTGAGTATAACAATGACATTAGTTATTTAACAATTACATTAAATACTTAACAATAACAAATAATAACTGAATATTCAAAAATGAGGATGATGATGATTGTGTTGCTGGTGATAAGGAGGATGTCGATGGCAATGACAATGTTTGCTATGACGACGGTGATGATGAAGATGATGGTGTTGACGGTTTCGTGCTGCTGATGACGACAGTGATGTTGATGATCGGTTAACGATGGCGATAATGATAATGACGATAGCGTTAATGAAGTTGATGGCAAAAATGACGATTCTTATGATAATGAAAACGATGCTGATAATTATGGTTCTTTTGAATCTGTGAAACTTAGTGTTTCCTAACTGCTTTCTATTGGCTGGTAAAAAAACAGTTACACAACCAATTTAAATTCAGCTTTTGTAAAATGAACTTTAGAATACCCCGACACTGTCTTTAATGACATGTTGATTTATTCTGCGCATTCGTCGTTCTCTAGAAACATGCGCAGAATCATATTGAGGACAGTGTCGGGATATTCCAAAATTGCTCCGTAAGTAAAATGCAACAAACGTCACGAAAACAATGGAAAATTGATACCGAAACGATAGTCAAGGACGAACTGGTTATATCGCCATTTTTCTCGCTTTATAGATGTCCTTATGACCAAGTCGTAATTTAGTTTTTTTAGCCACCATTTCAGAATGCACTCTTTTTTCGGATCCAGGCGCGATATTTCTAGTTTTTGGTCGATTTTAAGCTGAAAATAATCTTATGAATATTCTTAGTTTAGGAAATATAGTCGACATGGAATTTCTGTTTTTAAATTTAAAAAAAGACTGTAATATCGAAGAGTTTTTAAGGTAATAGATTTGTATATGGTTTGCCGTTTATTGTGCGACCTTATGCGCAACAGAGCGCTAGGAGGATAGGTATGGAAGGCCGGTACTGCTAAAAGTCATTCAGTTCTCTAAATCAATTGAAAATACCATATCACGTATCAAGACGTCCGTACAACTGGTCCAGTTTTTCGTACTAGAGACATACGTAACATCAGTATAAGAAGAACAATGTATCTTGCGCTCGTCCGTCCCCATCTCGGATACGCTACCCAGGTGTGGGCCCCTCAGACCAAAACTCTGATAAGAAGGGTCGAGAATTTACAGCGGCGGGCATCCAAGTATATACTAAATCTTCCATTTGTCTGCGATTCAACATACAGTGAGCGATTGGTAAAACTGAAC
>JAOTRI020118962.1:0-12325 GCA_028564885.2 Zoanthus sanctaehelenae | reverse complement strand
CTGTTTAAATATTTCTTTAAATAAATAAATAAATAAATAAATAAATAAATAAATAAATAAATAAATAAATAAATAAATAAATCCCTCCTAGCCAACTCACGTGTCTTACCTTTGCACGTTCGACCGTTGCCATGATAACCGTGTTTGCAGTGGCATGAGTACGAGCCTTGAGTATTCAAGCAATTGGCATTTTTAGAACAACCATGGGTGTTTGTCTTGCACTCGTCTCGATCTGAAAATGTGATTTATTATTAGTTAAATAACAATTTCGCAAGGCGCAATTAACAAAGGAATAGGAGGAAATCATCTTTAAACCTACACGTCAATACTTTTGAAAACTACATTTGTCAACTTATGAAAAATTTGCATTGATGACCGCGTTGACATGTTAGCCAGAGTTGCAGTGATAAGAATATGATCCAACATAGTTTACATACAAGTAGCGTTGATCCCATAGGAATCAGAACACTCGTTTTTGTCTAAAATACTAAGAATTTAAAGTATATTTTAAAATGAATATTGATTACTTCATGGTTGATGAAGGTGCACGATATATGATCACGAACGAGTGAGCGCAGCGAACTGGCGAGTATAGCAAATTCTTTAGAACTCGAGTGAATAGAGTGAACCAACCATGAAATAATTAAACAACGTTTTAAAAATTCCTCTGTCTCTAAAAGTGCAAAATTTTATTGTTCTTGCTTTTTTATATTCTAAAAACATTGTATGACCAATCACAATCAAGGAAAAATATTTGAAATATCCCTGTACTTATATAGTTAAGCTATAGCTAAACCCCTTTACGAGCATAGTGACCAAGTGGGTCGGTGCTCATCTCCAGTTTCTGTAGTGCTAAGGGGATGAGAGTCTTTGCCTAAAACGAAAGTCACAAAAATATTAAAATCTCGAGATGCACGTTGTCTCTGCAAAATCAATACAATACTTACCTTTGCAACTTTTCCCAGCACGAATAAAGCCTTCCTTGCAGCTACATGTAAATGATCCTTGAGTGTTTGAACAGTAGCCGTTTCTTTTAGGACAGTCATTCGTTTGTGGCGTCTTACATTCATCCACATCGCGACATAAGTAGCCATCTCCTTGGTAACCTACGTGGCATTTGCACTTGTATGAGCCAACAGAATTTAGGCACAGCGAGTTATCATGGCACTTGTGCGTAGGTTTCAGACATTCATCAATATCGTGGCAATGCACTCCGTTGCCAGTAAAACCAATTTTGCAGCTGCAATTGAATGAACCATTGGTATTGATACATTGTGCATTTGCGTCACAATTGTTACTGCCTAGCTCACACTCGTTAATATCGTGGCAACTTCTCCCATTTCCTGCAAAACCTTCTTTGCATATGCAGCTGTATGATCCAACGGTGTTCCTGCACGCTGCATTTGAGTTACATTTATGCGTATTGTTAGCACATTCATCAAGATCGTGGCAGTATACTCCGTTACCAGTAAAACCGGTTTTGCAGCTGCATTTGAATGAACCAATGCTATTGCTACATTGTGCATTTGCATCACAATTGTTATTGCCTAATTCACACTCGTCGATATCTTTGCAACTTTTCCCATTTCCTGCAAAACCTTTTTTGCATATGCAGTTGTATGATCCAATGGTGTTCCTGCACGCTGCATTTGGGTGACATTTATGCGTATTGTTAGTACATTCATCAATATCTTGGCAATACACTCCGTTACCAGTGAAACCGGTCTTGCAGCTGCAATTGAATGAACCAATGGTATTGATACATGCTGCATTTGGGTGGCAGTTGTGTGTATCGTTAGCACATTCATTAATATCTGAACATAAAGATCCATCTCCAGAGAAACCGTTTTTGCAAACACAATGGTACGAGCCAGCTGTGTTTGTGCAATCAGCATTAATACCGCAGGTGTCGTTAGCCATTTTGCATTCATCAATATCATCACAAGAGTTCTCATTGGTGGAATAACCAGTAGGACAGCTGCAGGTGAACGAACCAACACTGTTTACACACTGACCAATCCCACCGCAGATGTTATCCAAAGTTGAACACTCGTTTACGTCAGAACAAAGTAATCCGTTTCCTTGAAAACCATCTTGGCACCGACATTTCATGATACCAGACGTGTTCACGCACTTCGCATGTGGGGAACAGGACTTACACCATTTTGAATTTCCATTTGCATTAAATACCCGATCTAAAAACAAAATGACAGAAACGCGTGAATTATAATAATAGTTTATTTGAAAAATATCAATTGCAAATCATAAAAGGTATGAAAAATAGATATATCAATGATAATTTAAAACTAGAATATTTTAATACAAACACATGCAGTGAATAATTATAATTGGATAAAACGTTGTACATATATAAAAGCTAGGTTGTCCCATGTATTTATACAGGATGGGATAAAGCTCCTCTTAAATTGCTCAGTTCTACATTTATAATTGCCAAATTTGCGAGTGATTTATAGAGAGTATCTGTGCTATTTAGGAACTGGCAAGAGTTCTTTGAGCTTATTATTACTTTGGGTAAGTATTATCCTGCACAGGTTTTGCCATTGTACATTTCTGTCTGCGGTGTTCAAGCGTTTCTAGATTAATTGACGTAAGAGTATCTTGATATGAAATGTCAGGTAGAGCAATCTTGAGTGCACGGCGTTGGATAGATTCAATTTGATCGCAGATCGAGATACTTTGGTAGCAAGAAGTGCCAAACTTGGGAGGCGTACTCTAGAACTGGTCGCATGAATGCGCAGTAAGCTGTGATTATTACGAAAAAAGATAAATTATTGCAGATACAGGGGCCGCGGAAGCTATTTTAAAATGGGAGGGCTGAATTCTGAGGGTGAAGCGCTCGCCATGCATAATTTTCAAATTTACGGCCTCTGAGATAGCTAGAACAATAACAGAGTTTCAAATTCAGTTTAATTTCATTAAAAAACAGTTTTTATGCAGTTTCTATTTCCGTTTTGGTGAAAAGTTTAGCAATCTCCTTAGACGTATCCATCGTATCAGTCAGTAATTTAGAGTCCCTAGTGGTGTCTTTGACTCCAAGGCTTAATGAATGACAGTGGCAGTGTGTTGTCACATGTGCTTTTGGTTGCTCATCTTGGATCCTTTTTGCAACATCTGAACCTTTGCCAAGCATATTATTTGCTCCTTCATAACATTAATTTCGACAGTCATTGAGTGGAAGTTGCAGCTGGGTGATGACATACTTCAAAACAAAGGAAATTGTTCGCACATTTATGTTTGGCAACTGGTAAAAACCGACAAAGTCCTCGTGTGAAACCAAATCGTTATCAATCCATCTGAAAAAAATAGTTTTTCTAGCCGATTTTTCAAAAGGAACGAAAGTCGAGAAAGAAAAATGATCGAGAGGTTTTTTCTTGAAGAAAGTTAACTTTCAATTTTCAAGGCTCTTGATTACCTTTAACAAAGGTTTTTGTTTGACAAATAAATAAATAAATAGATTGACAGTTTGAATAAAGCAAACATTTTTTTTTCAGCCACTGCTATTGATCTCCGACGTGACGTGACAAACATTTGAATTCGAAAAATGTGCTGAATCATTTGATTTGAAAGAGTTTATCAGTTCCAAAATTATATACAGACACAGAAAAAACCTATGCGTGTTATTGACTAACTATCTGAACATAATCTATATAGTTGTTGATCTTCCGAAAAACACAATTAGGTATAAGTAAATTTGAGACTAGTCTTTTTTGTTTTTCCAGGTTTTTTTTTAAATGTTTCCTAAAGGAAAACGAAAACAAAAGCAATATAAAGTCATTTCTAGTTCCTTTTAGCCATGTTAGAATGAGCAAGAGTTAAAAAGTAAGCATTGGTTCTGCCAGTAAAACTTCAAACTTCGTGCATTCGATTAGAAAATGATCGCGTTCTTACCAATTACTTTTTTAATTATGCTTTTGTTGAAGGTTCCTTGTTCCTGTTTTGAACCATAAACGATGACCACAACACCAACGACTACAGCAGCTGATATTATGGCTACAACAGGCACGATACACTTCGTTTTGCAACCTGAAAAAAAGATTTAAATACTTATGACTATAGCCAGGCAGTATTTTGCTGATACCAAGATTTAATAAGATTTCATGCGATTTATATATAGCCGATTTAATGGATGGTTTTTCAATGGCTATTTAGTGCCAATCTTAGTTGTTTTTAGTTTGGGTCTAATCAAGAAGCTAAGTTTTGAGTTTATGAGAAATGGAAATCCAATAATCATTTCTTAAACACCAATATATTCGTTATTGGTTGGCAGGGAGAAGCGCGCTTTAGATATTCCCAAGGCTCTATAAATGCAAAAGACAACTTGTGGCTTTTGTAGAGTCACTTCTAAGTTTTAACTTGTAAGTGAAAACGAAACGAGTTTTGTAGCGTATATGTTTAAAATCATCGATTTGAAAACAGAAATGTTCTGCAATAGCTTTCTTTCAAGCTCTTTCATTATATATTTAATTTCTTTTAGGTATTTATATTTAACGGCAATGAAATAAAAGCATGTTCCAGATGACCACAAAAGCATAGTTTGTCAGACCTTTAGCGCTATGAATGCTGGGAAAGGGGAAATTCCCTAAATCATAGTAAACAACGTGTCAAACTAAAAGATTTCGATTTCAAAAGCCCGAACTTTATAAGATCTGTAAATCTAAAAAAAATAATGGAAGCTTTATAAACTGAAAGCAAAGAGCCAAAACACTAAACTTTTAATCAAAAACATAACTACTAAAAACTACGTGTCGTGTAACGGTATAGAATTGAGAATGAAATATACAAAAGTGACTCTCTAATTTTCCGCAAAAGATCTTTTTTTAAACGGCAATTTCACAAAACATGTCCCAGATAATAAAGATATCCTTAAAAATAATTTCATTTCACTCTAGCGCTATTTATGTTTGGAGTCACCGTGAAGAATATCAATGAAACTCCATCCGAAAACCTATGTTTCGGAGAATAAAACCCTGGACTTTAAGCTCTGTAAATCTAAAAAACTGGCAAACTTAAAGCAAAGAACCGCGATACAATGTTTGTAATCAAAACGATATATTGCTAATAGTTATTGTTGGGAATTGAGAATGAAGTAATAGGTGGCTTTTACCTGACGCGATAGCGATTATGTTGGTGCCTTGGCTTAAGGATAGCTATTTTCTGTTATATAATGCAATTCATCGTACTATTAATTCGCTCCTCGTAATTTACTTCGCTTCTTCATCAAACTATAACGTTATTATAGGAATAAACTAAAAAGCTTAAAACAAAAGCAATACGCAACTGATGATTGCTCACATAAACTGAAAGTGAATATTTGCAAATACATTATTCTGCCGATTTGAACTACTTACAATTTTCTGAGATGCATATGCAAACCTTCATTTCTTCCAGCGAAACTCAATATGAAGTAAAAACGTAATTTGCTAATATATAGGATTAACCAACGCGTAAGCAGAAATTTTATCAACCAGCTCCTTAGGGCAACAAAATATTTTTGAATGAAGCGCTGATTCTGCGAAAAGCTTTTTATCGAAAGGGACATGACGTCATTCAGCAGAAACTTGCTGAATTGTATCTTACGTTTTTGACGTTTCCTTTCAACTTTTGTTAAAGCAAACTATTTACGTGATCTTCATTGACTCGTATAGTAGAGCAATCGTGACTAACACTTAATCATCACTGAACCATTTCTTAATTTAATTTATTCACTAACTTTTGTATTTATATGCGACTTATAATTTATTTATTTTTTCACTTGGCAATGACATCTTGGGGATGTCGAAACGTCGCGCTATCTTTTAGCATTTATCTTTTTAATTAATGCATTTTGAGATAAAGTAGAAAAACAAGTGGATCTAAACACCAAGTGCTTCAAATCTTTTTTTACATATAACACTACTTCAGTACTTGCACGTACGCGTATCGAAGAAATACCGTATTTTGTGGTACATTGCCATATTGTGGCGCTCTTACGATTTTAGAGAACTTTACCTAGAGTGAAAAACTCCCATCTACGGCCTTGCTTTATAAGGAAGTTAAGAGTTCAAAAGCAGCGCATAAGAAATTTTAAATTCAGTTGAGCTATTACATCAAAACGAAAAGTGCTTAGAAAGCAACTATTAAATGATAAAAGATGAACGTAAAATCGTTTACTTTCAACAAAATCTATAGAATCAAAACATCAGAATGTTTGCGATGAGAACCAAATAACCCAGTTACTGAGTAAAAATCAAATAAATGTATGACCAAAAACGTTTTCCAACTTTTTTTTATCTAAAACGTAATAATAGTTCAAAACATTTGGTTAGCCTAATTTAAATATTGCAACGATTCCAAGAACACCGGGGAATTCCCAGTAATGAATATAAGACCAAAGGAGCACGCAGACGCGCATAGTTAAAGGGAAAATTCCCAGAGCGTTTTCTGAGAAATCATATCAACTGCATTCTAAATTGTTTTGAATATAGAGTTTGTTATAACTCAACTTAGCTTTGTATATAGTAAACCGTATCTCTCTCAAAATAGGAGAAAATCAAAATCGTCAGTGAAGGAGTCGAAATGTCATCAACAACAGGTACTTAAACAGTTCACTCTTCTCAACTTAGTATTTTTCTTTTAGTATAGAATAAATGTTGAAAAGTGAGGAAAATGTTAAAACCTTATATTCGAAGACACTCCAAGCTAAACGCATTTCTGAAGAACTTTGTTTTAATGCAATGCAGATAATTATATATGTATAGTATATATGTTTATATACAGTGCTTCTTGGTTCTGGTGAGTACATCATCGACTGCTGTGCTAATAGCTATCGAGATGTGAAACTTGTAGGGATTGAATCGGGACTCGACAGTTATTTTTACAACTACAATTAATTTTATTTATAGGCCTACTTCATTCGTAGAATATAATCAAGAAGACATAAAGTATTTTCCAATTCAGACAACGAACTTAAGGCGTCCGGATATGTCGAAGTCTAAAACGAGTTGCCGTAAAAGCGTTTTATTCGTGTTCTGTATAGAGAGATAAAACGTCTAGGATAAATTTAATGCAAATCACCAATTTCATTCATCATTAGTCATACGTCGCAGGATTGTTAAATTTAATACAATTGACAGTTTTTGCATTAAATCCGACAATTTATTGCGAGAAGTATGAACAGGGACTTACTTTTCCTTACCGAGAAGAGCAGTAGTAGTAGTCAGTGAAACTGATATAAAGTGAGATATAATATACTTTATATTTATTTTATTCCTTTAAGTTTCCCATTGGCTGTAGCAAATGCGGCTAACTATTTTGCCTTGTATCTGGATTAATAAGATAGAAAATCTAAAAGTGTTTTAGTTAAGACAGTTGTAAAGTTAATTCGTAGAAGCGATATTGCTTTGTCATAATTGATGTTAACACCTCTTCTATTATGTGTTGCCTTAAACTACTGAATTATTCCTTTTTTCTATGCATTTTAAATTGTTTATCATTTGCTAAAGTGCATGAAAAGCGAAAACAGTTTTTGGTCATCTAATGTCTGAAAATATCATGCCGTACGTCATACAGTTTACTTCAATACAAGAATGTGTGAAAGATTTAAAAACACTAAACAACAAGCTTCGTAAAGTTAAAAGTAGTTTACATTTGATTAAATGGTTTCTCAGTGAAGATAAAATCTTTTCTCTTGCTTCAGTTTGAACTTGAATTCAAAGCTGTAAATCGGTGTCGAGATCTAATCAAAACGTGCTATTTTGCAAACAAAATCCGTTACTTACAGAACTGAAAACTTGATACAATGAACTGAAAACTTGATACCTTGAACTGAAAACTTGATACATTGAACTGAAAACTTGATACCTTGAACTGAAAACTTGATACATTGAACTGAAAACTTCATACCTTGAACTGAAAACTTCATACCTTGAACTGAAAACTTCATACCTTGAACTGAAAACTTCATACATTGAACTGAAAACTTGATACCTTGAACTGAAAACTTGATACATTGAACTGAAAACTTTATACCTTGAACTGAAAACTTTATACCTTGAACTGCCAATCATTGAACTGAAAACTTGATACATTGAACTGAAAACTTCATACCTTGAACTGAAAACTTGATACATTGAACTGAAAATTTCATACCTTGAACTGAAAACTTGATACCTTGAACTGAAAACTTGATACCTTGAACTGAAAACTTGATACATTGAACGGAAAACTTGATACATTGAACTGAAAACTTCATACCTTGAACTGAAAACTTCATACCTTGAACTGAAAACTTCATATCTTGAACTGAAAACTTCATACCTTGAACTGCCAATCATGACATCAGCGCAAAACCTACAACTGATGATTTGGGCAGCTACGTCTTACGGGAAATTACGAAACAATCTCGACTTAATTCTAATTAATTCTATTTTTTAGTAAAATAAAAATTGTTCTCGTTCATATAGGCTCTTAATTTAAAAGAATATATATAAAACATTGAGTTAATGATTTATCTTTGTGAATTTTTCATAATTATAGATTGTCTAAAAAAGAAATCTACGAAAGCCGCTATATTTGCTGTATGCCTAGCTGTAGTTGCTGGTACAATCTTCTCTTTGGTTTACGTCTTCGTTTGGAGAATTCCAAATCATGGTAAGTAGTTAATTACATGTATGTAAAGCGATATGTTCACTTTCCAAATGAACATACTCTCAAACATAAAGCAATTTTGATTGTTTTCCATATAAAGATGGAGTGACAGGTGTGCGTGCAGGTTTTTCATTCAAAACATTTTTCAATTTTAACTGACATTTTCGTGAAAAGACTTTCTACTGAAATGTTTCATGCACAAAGAACAACTCGGTCAGTATTATGTACAAGGTTTGTACCGCTTTTAAGTATAGTTTATATACAGTTAAACCGGAAGTTTTTGAGATGACAGCCTTTTCAAAATTTTCCGGTGTTTTGACTGTAAAAAAATCTTAGATTACTATTGCTATCCTCCGAAATATCTGGCCGCAAGCGAATAGGCTCCTTCTTATAAACAAAGGTTGCATAGAAAGAAATTAAAAATACTAACAGGTTCTTTATCTTAATATTAACCTTCCTTGCAGTAACAAAGGTTTAATTTTGGGTTAACCTACAAGCCTTTTCCAAAGTCTGATACTAATTCTTGCTCTTTTTTTGTTTAAGTTGTTCTAGATTAATAAATTTTTTGATCTTCTTTTATTCCAAATTTAATATAAAATTTAAAGACCCCTTAAATTGAAATGTAATCGAAAACTGATATAAAGCTCTCTCCAGATAAGAACAAAATGAATTGTCCGGATAGAAGTGGTTGGTTTTTGTACAATAAAGTCTATTTTAATCAATAATGCTTTGCTCACACAGGAGCAGACATAAAGTAAAATATTAAAATTTAATCGACATTTCGGCATCATCTCGATGCCATCTTCAAGATTAAAATAATTAAAGCACCACTTGTTTTAATTATTTTAATATTGAAGATGGCATCGAGATGTTGCCGAAACGTCGATGAAATTTTAATATTTTACTTAATGTCTATTTTGAAATATATAAAAAAACAAAGAATGATACCGTACACACGCACTCACACACTTTGCTTGTTCGATTATTCAAGTAAACAAATTTGAAAAATGAGCTGCAGCTTGAGTGGGGCAGTCGCGCTGAGCGCAAGAAAAACAGCTTTGCCTTTCAGGATTAAAGATTATTTAATATTAATTGCTTAAGTAAATCATCATATTTAGCTTGCAGTTTTTAAAACTGTATTTACTGTGCTATATTTTAACTAAAACTGTATTTATTGTGCTATATTTTCACTAAAAACCAATGGGATAGCGTTAATATGAAGCTCGCATGCAGTGAATCGAAATTTTTGTAAAGTTTATTTCAAAGGTAGTTCTGCAATCCTAATTCATCATATAGTGTTATACATTGTTCTTTGTCCCTTTCTCCTAAAACATTAACTTCTTGACTTATGTTTATACAGAGAATACGCCAAAAGTAGAAAGTGAGTTTTCCAATGGATGCTCACTACACGCAGAATGCCTCAACAGCTCAGCTGCCGACAACGACAGGCCTTGCATGTGTCTTTGTAAAAAAGGTTACCACGGAAACGGAACATATTGTGAGGAGATTGACGAATGCTCGTACAGTGGTGCAAATACCTGCCATAGACATGCACAATGCATAAATATGGCAGGCTCGTACATATGCAGGTGCAATGCGGGTTTTGCGGCAAACGGAACAAACTGCTCTGATATCGATGAATGTAGCAGCAATCATAATTGCAGTACAAATGCAACATGTATAAATAACGAAGGCTCTTATAGTTGCAAATGCAATGATGGCTACTTTGGTGATGGATATCAGTGTGATGACCTCATTGAATGCCATTTTCCAAATCTGCATGGTTGTGATGTAAACGCTCATTGTACCAATACTGAAGGTTCTTTTACTTGCTCATGCTACAGTGGTTTCGATGGCAATGGAACAACCTGTAAAGGTGAATTATATTTAAACATTCATGTTATATATTCTATAAAGTTAGCACCAGTTTTTAAAGTCTCCAAAAATATAAATTTCTTTTAATTAAAAACAACCTGAAATTAATTAAATTAATTAATATATATTATTATATTTCTTTTAATTAAACAACCTGAAATTATAAATAATGTACGATATATGTACTTCATTCGAAAGCGTTGGTTTAAATTTCATAGATATTTTTCAGTTTTTACCAAGATTATGACTACATTTAATCTCATCTCACTTGAATAGATATAAATGAGTGCTCAGATGACTCCAACAAATGTAGTCCCCAGGCTAACTGCACAAACACGGCCGGGTCATACACCTGCCATTGTTTTACTGGGTACGAGGGCGATGGCTATAGTTGTAAAGGTATGAACAAACTCTTTGTACTTTTTATTTGTCAAATGAATGGGATCATTTTGAAATATAAAGTTGATATTGAAAACGTTAAAAAGCATAAATTTTCACAAAGTTAATTATTTGTATAATTACTGCCATTTGAAATGATGGACGTACGCGTTATTTACATCACTATCTAATGAACTATCTGTAATGAAAATTTGTCTTGAGATTGCCAGTATTAAGGCTTCATGCAGCAAAACCTAAGCTTACATTAAAATTGAACATTTTAACAAAACATGGTGACCTAACAACACAAGTCTGCTGTTACAAGCCGCCTTGAAAACTAGTAAGCTTTAATCAATGTTTTGATTTGATTTGCTGTGAACAGCTGTCAATTAGTTTAGTATTTAAGATGGTGGGAGCAATAGACAAACTTTAAGAGATTTGGGGTTTTCAAGGTTTTTCTTCAGCAAACTTTAAATTGCGTGAATAAACTCAAAGATCGTTTCTTGCAGTGTTGTTTTTATCAAAAGACTTTTTCAAATGACCTATTTCTACGGTGTATGATTTACATATTTATCACTTTACAGATGTGGACGAATGCAGCAGCAATGGCTCCCACAATTGCTCCCATAATGAAGAATGCAAAAATACTCCAGGATCGTACACGTGTCGGTGTAAACATGGATACCATGGCAACAATAACGTTTGTAAAGGTAAGGACTTGCGTTGTAGACGAAACAAGTACCAAGTGTGGTTTTTGTTCTTACATAATTTTATCATTACAGATGCTGATTCCTTGGTTTCTTTTCCTTCATCTCTTCTGCTTGTCACGAAGTTCATTCTCTGTGGTTAATTTATAAAGAAACTCGTCAGAAATCCTTAAAATTAACCCTGTATCGAGTTCGCATTGTTTGGGAGGTCTTTTATGACTCAGGGACGTTACCATTATTCAAGCAGACTGTATCTGGTTTGCCATGGGACAATGCAGGTTGATGAAGTTCTTCAACCAAAACAATTGCACCAAATCTGAAACTGGCATAGAACACACTCGAGTTTGAGAAACGTTTGACAACTTTATTATAAACTGAAAAATATTGTTACGTTACGGCCCCATAAACCCATCAAATACCTGTTTAGTTAAAAATATTTAAGAATGTGTGAGGTTAAAAGCATAACTTGTTTGAGAACATTGAGCCTTTTCGCAAAATAAATATTTACTTATTAAAATAGACGTCGAAGTCGTCCGACAGAGAAGCAATCGTACGTCTTCTACTTTCCTTGAAGAAATTCTGTTAATAGGGACCTTAAGATCCGACGACGGCGGGTGTCTACAACGGCGAGCGGAAGTTGGAAATATTTGCCTGCGCATTTCCGGTAGCCGTCGCGTGAGGTTTCCCGCCTTAGCTGTGTTGTCTGAAACGTCAAAACG
>JAOTRI020118951.1:0-12325 GCA_028564885.2 Zoanthus sanctaehelenae | reverse complement strand
TCTGCAGTGGTTTATGTTGTATTATGTTTATCAACAGCTCTGTATTAGTTCATATTATAGTATTCTTCATGCAAGTGCTACTTTTTTTTGTCATGTTTATAACTTTTGTATGCAAAAAAAATCGATCAAGCTGCCGTTAATTCACTCAGTAAATGTAATGTCTTCGAAAAAGTGGAGCATTTATCTGTTTTAGTGTAAGTTGAAAATAAAGAACCGAAAATTTGTACAAGATTTATTTGCTTTGATCGTATTAGACGCGTACGACGCTGTTGGAACCAACAAGATCGTGAATCAAGCCGAAAACCTGTCAAAGAGCTGGCACGTGTTTTTAACAAAAGCAGGAAAATTAGAATCGCAATTCAAAAATATATTAAGAAGAATACCAAGGTCTTCTCAAATTCATTCATTTACTTTAAAAAGAGCCTTTAGTTGTAAAGAAGTTGAAAAAGGTTACCAAAGGACATGGAAATTTAAAAAACGTCCCAACGCTGCAAATATTACTTCTAGTATAAAACGTTGTATTGTGTTTTTCAATAGTATATATTATGTTAGTTTGTCTACCAACATTGTTCACAGTGACATGTACAGAACCAAACTACAAGTACAAAGCTTTGCCGAGGCCTCCACATTTTGCCTAGGAGTAGGTGCAAGTACACAAACATCATATTCCCGGCAGTTTTCATCGTTAGCGAGGAAGATGGAACCGTATAACTACAATCCGTATTACTTCGAAGACAACTCTAGTGCATCTTCAAACCCAATTTGCAACTGTTATGAATCACAGTGCTTTTAACAAACAGAAGAAGTCAGCAAGGAAAGAAAGCATGCAGCGGAAAACGCCCAAAAAAGCAATAACCAACGCTGAAGCTGAAGCTTTGTCATCTTCTGTAATTCCACAATTGTATCAATATTTCGATTTAAAGAAAATGGAATCTTCGCATTACCAAGAGATATACAAGCTGTTGTCTGCTATTCATTATATTTTGCAGGATGATTAAAAAACTAAGAATTGTAAACAAAACGTTAACATTCGTGGGAACATTTTGAATTGGCTACTTTAAACTTGACTGACAGGTTTACATCCTGCCAAATCGAATTTGGTGTTAAAGCGTACACTCACCACAAAAATTATCTAGTGTGAAATTAAAAAGTATCAAGTTTTGAATGAGCCGTAAAATTCGCTGAAGTGCAAACAGGCCCTAAATATAGAAAAGTTAAAGACACGAAAAGCTTTTTAAAAATTATCTCAGAAAGGTACAACAAGCGTCTATCTTCGTTGATAAAAACAATTGCCGGCATTTTATGTAAATCCTATATTAAACATGTTTTATATTTGGCTTATTATTTCCAGAATATTATTATAAAATATAGGTAAATATTAAAAACTCGCGCAGCCTAAACATCGCTGTGTAAAGTTTTTCCTTCACAAACACAGGCAACCCAGTGTACGCTCTATGCAGCATCTTGTTACTCGGGCTACCTGTGGTAGGCCGAATTTCTAGTCTATGGGCCAAGACCCAAAAAATTGGAGTTTTTTACCACTCAGAGGGGCAAACGGTATCATACATTTTTGGAAACGTTGTTCCCTCTACTTTATTATGATCCAAGATAGCAATGCCAAAAGAGTAGCTTTATCTGGTAAATCACATGATAATGTAGCGTCATCAATATTTCAGAGTTCCCTATCTTTTGAAAGATAAATGGATCATCTTGTGCGTTTTTGGATTATTACTGCAAACTCTCCACTCCAAAATGTCTAATACATGTGGTATTTTGTTTGACTTTAAAGCAAACATTGACAAGCTAAAATATCAGTACAAAATGAAAACAAATTTTTTGGCATATTGAAAAAGTTGACGTTTGTTAAACAATGCACATAAGTCAATTTTTTTTAATTTCAATTAAGAGACCTATGACTTACTATCATTTTTTTTGACCAAAATATAGTTATTATATATACTATGTGGAATTGTAAAAACTTTGTAAGCAAAACGCGTTACTTTTAACCTATAAAAAAGTCAAAAACAGAAAATATACATTGCAATCAGCAAGCTAGAGAAATGAAATCCCAGTTCTTAGGAATCTCAGCTTAATCATTTCAAGCTAAAGTTATAACATAAATAAAGGATAAAGGAACATTACTTTAAAAGATGTTTTCGTTCCTGTAAACCTTTGTTTGTAATGTCTTTTTACAGTATTTGTAAAGTTACTGATATATCTATTCTTGTTCCTCGTCGTCAGTTTCGGTAATACTCTCTGTCGGTTCCCTGTGCCAATTGCTACACTCTTGCAATCTACACAAATCTGTACATTGTAAGCCATTGGAAAGGCAACTACAGCTTGGGTAGCTGGCAGTTCCTTTTGCACTGGCAGGACAACAGCTGCAACACAGCAAGAGGTGCTGGCTCTCCACTAATCCAGGGAATGATTAGATTGTCGTCCTGAAGTTTTCATCCATGATCATTTGGTAAGGGAATACGCGGGCAGCTCTGAAGACTTCGATGCCATATTGCCACTTGATAGTTCGCCCTTTTGCAATGCTTGTGTAGAGTGTCAACGCATGGTGGTAGCTGGTTGGAATCGGTGTTTCCGTTCTTGGCACAAAATAGACGATACCGCAGCTCACTCACATCACTGGTGGCTGGATTCGAGTGATACAAGAAGCAAGTAGACTCTTAAAGACCTGCAAACAGCTCGTCTGACAACTCCCGCTCAGTACAAGAGTTTGAAAAAAATATCTGAACTTTGTATTTTTCTTTGTCAACTTCAAGGCTGTCAGTTTTCCTTTACCACAGAAGGCACTCACACTATCGCAACCAGTAAAGGCGTACAGTCCAGGAAGACACCTGCATAGAGCGGAACCGTGACGGCGAGCAACATGTGTAATATTGAAACAGTTCACTCTGGTTTGCGTTCTGCACTTCATATAAACTGTTGAGTTGATAAAATTATTAAAAGCAAGGCAGAGGACAAAGACATCAGTGTCGTCAGAACAAATTATTATGTCCTCGCTACCATTTCTTCCTGCATGATACGCGTGCAGAAGGATACGGGTATCTGCTTCTTCTTGTGTCGACCTGAGTTCTTCACATTGTGTTGAACCTTCTGCTGAGATCTCATAGCACTCTTCTCCTGCTGTAAAATTCAACTTCTTTCCTACAACCTTTGCATAACAACGTTCCTTCCACCATTCATTAACCACAAAGTGTATCAGTTGTTGCTTTTTTTAAATTTGACAAAAAGTCTCTCCACCGATGCACGCGATGTTCAAGCTGAATGCATCTGTACTCATTGTCAATCGCCATCCCTCTCTTCTCCCTCTCTGCATTCTTTATTGACAACTCTCTATAGTCATCGAAAACAACATCAATTCTCTTACTTGTGGCACCTTCTCGTAAAATATTGGTCAACAACACATCTGCAACTTCCCTAAACGTTTTCTGGTCTTCCTTTAGCTTTTGAACTATCCCATGCCATCGATAATGCACACTAAGTCGGATGAGAGACTTTCAACTGCCGGAGTATCTTTCTGTAGTTCTTTAGCCAAGGCAGATTTTGTCGTTGACTTTAGGGAGCCATCAGGTGCAGCTAACGACCAATGTAATGGATCCAGTGGATGTGCGAGCACCTCTTTCATACAGAGTTCCCGGGCCTCTGCAATGACAATCATCTGAGCAAACAGTGCACAGTCAGCCTTTAAAACAACCTCCTTGGCGGTTCCTTTTCGAAGCCTGACTTTTTTCTTCAAATCACTAAAGGTTTTGAGCTTAGATTTGGACAAAGTGTCATAAAATTTCACTTTTGGGGGATTACTCTCAAGTCTTTCCTCGCTAAATCGTCTGTAAGATTCTTCACCCACATCCTCGGCCTGCAGGAGATCTCTAGTAATATCTTCGGTGGCCGTTTTCCCTGTTGACAAGCAAACGAGGTCTTGTCCATGGCTCTGAAACGGGTTTATCCAGCCCTCTAGTGTAGACATCACAGACTGAACATCAGTTTCATCTCGTGTGATTCTACTCTTTTGCAGATCGGTGTGCTTGCAACTTGAATCGCTCAAATAAAGCATTTCCTTCAAATTTCTCATAAACATACTTCTATATTCCGCGACCAAGTAGTATTTACTAACTGCCTTAGGCTTAAGACTGAAGCCCTTGGTTCCCCCAGGAGTTTGGGTGTCCTTGTTCACGGTTTCCTCGCACGCTTGGTCGACAGGTATCCTACCGAAGGTATTGTCATCTCCAATTTGAACGGAAAACCCACCAGATTTCATAAATGCATGAGCATCTGGATGTTCTTTAGCCAAGTGTGACATTTCCGACAAATAGGAAGAGAGATATCTCGCGTAATTTGTATGGTCATACGCAAAGCACCAAGGGATGAGTTTTCTTGTGGTTGACATGTATAGATCCCAGTCGCCCTCTCTTGAAGATCGTATCATTGCTAGAAGAATTTCGACCAAGTCAAGATAAGACATCCAGAACTTGGACAGATTGCCATTGTCGTGGCGGAGAAATAGCATATATTGATCTAAAAGCGCACTTACTGCCAAAAAAGACTCGTCGTTCAACTGGGCTTGAAATTCAGATGAGCAAAGATTTTCATACAGATTTTGTAATTTAAAAAATATTTCATCTACTAAAGACGCTTCTTCCGTGCCCTTTTCTTCTAACCACTTGATGAAGCCTGACCACACATCTCTCATCAACGCCTCATATACAATTTTATGAATGCGGATTGCGCGGTTGTATCTCCGCCCCTCCATCACCCCTGACACTGATCCTTCAGCAACTATTTGAGATTCCACGCATAGGTCTCTCAATCCACCATCCTGGAACCGTTTTCCAATTATTGCTAGTAAAGTACAAATTGTGTGGAAAGTTCCCATTCTGAGAATGATGTTTTGAAAATTATCACTATGCTTCCACTTAATTTCCATTGCCTTTGCGTAAAGAGCTTGATCAAATACAACTACGATGGTGTTAAGCTAGAGTTGTTCCTTGATCTTAAGTTACTGGGAGAGCACTTTGTACACGGTAGCAATATTTGTATTACAGTATTTGTATTACAGTATTTGTACTACAATACGCACAAGATTTTGGAACAATTGTGAAAGAATCTCTAAAACGAACAACATTCTGGCCAGGAAAGTATTTCACACATGACCGATCGTATTACCCTGTTCCGGAGAACACCATACCTTTATCTAAAGTATCTTTAATGACTCCTTTGCCCACTGCGCAAATTAGCTCTGAGAAAGAAACACGTATGAAGGAGTGCTGGAGAGCTACCGACCAGAGCGGCAGAGAACTGTTCGCAGTGAGACAACAAAGGCCAAGGCTGGTGCACTATCCCCGGCAGTGTACCAGATGCCAGCCCAAGCAGCCCAGCCCGGTTCCTTGGTCTTCCAAGATGAAACACGTAAAGGTTCATCTACCAACACAACAATCCACAGCACCACCAACATTACATTTGTAGATGACTCATCAGTTATAAAAGTACAGGTTGATAAATAAGAAACATATTCAGACGATGAGGAAGATGTAGACAATAATGACGAGTCCAAAGACGTTTTTCATCCAGTTACCGTGACAACATTCGGGAGACGTGTTCGCAGTTTTGTGCGTTTCGTGTGTTTGAAGAAACATATTAGTTCCTATAATCTCCCCACAAAAAATAAGAGCGAAAATAGACTTCCTTGTAGTTTCTTGACTTTATTCGGAGGTCCTCAGACTCATCGTCAATGTCTACGTCCTCATTGTCTGAGTCTCCTTTGCAGTGAGTTCGAAAATGTTGTGAAGAATTTTCACTGAAAGGACCTTCAGAGGAGTGTACAATAATACTCTGTTCAAGACCTTTGAACGCAAGAGGCAAGTTTAGATTATTTATATTGTTATCGTAAATCACTGTTAGAAAGCTTTTCTGAATCAAGTTTTTTATTAGTTTCTCAGAACTGCTGATTTTTGTCGATATTTTTCTTTAACCGATATTAAATTTTCCGTCAAAAACTATCGTATAATGGCTATCAAAGTAAAATAGAGATGGAATATTTTTTTCCACTTGCATATACAGTCCAGGGATGGATTGTTCAAAAGCAGGTTAACAAAAGGTGACTCAAAAAGCAATTTATTTTCTAGATAAGAAGTTTAATGATTCTTTTAGACGCCAGTTGCGATTATTAAAGGAAAAATTAAAGTTGTTATTCTCTCAATTAGTATTCCAACTAAACATTTAACGCAGTAAACACAAAAACTTAAAGAATTCAGCTGTGAAACCATCTAATCCTGGGCTTTTGTTGTCCGATATAGTTTTTAGAACTGTAAGGCATTCATGTAGCGTAATTGTGCCTTCGCAAGTTTCCTTCTGAATTTCAGAAAGCTTAGGCCTCGATTATTAAGGAAAAGTGACGACTGTTCCTCACCGAAAGATGTTTCTTTTGTAGTATAAAGAGAATTTTAAATGTGTCTTTGTTCTTCTATAATCTCTTCTTGGCTGGTAATTTCTCTTTTATCTTCCAAAATAAATTTGGTCATGACTTTGTTTGTGTAATAAAGCACTGGATACCAATATCTCTTATCAATGACGACTATAAAATAGCATCGACTGTAATTGTTAATCGTTTCAGAAAAGTTTTGCGAAGTATTATTTCACATAACCAAAAACTTAATATTTCATTGCATATCCGAAAACACTAGTCAACTTTATGACCTTATGCAAGCTTTAGAGGAAAAAGAACAAGAGGGATGCTTCTCTTAATTGACTTCGAAAAGGCTGTTGACTCTTTGGAGTGGCCGTTTATTGATCAGACATTAACCTTTTTAGCCGTGAAGTGTAGAAACGACTCTTGCTGTGGGGCAGAATGTGCACATGTTACACTCACTCAGATGTAAACAAGTCGATACGTCGAACGCAACAGGACTGATATTGGTTCAATGCCGGCAGGGCCCACTGAAGCGTAACGTACCCACGACTTATTCACAGCTTGTTTGATTTAATATTGGGGAGTCATTAACGAAATGGGCTAAGATATTTTATACCGATATCACGAGCGCAACAGCTTACAATGAACAACTATAAGCCTCCTTATTAGAGGAGTACGACGGGGTGATCCCCTCTCCCCTTATCTAATCATCTTAAGTGTAGAGCTTCATGCTGATGGTATTAAAACTAACCCTAGAGTCAAAGGTATCAAAATCAAAGACAGTGAATTTCTTAAAGGTCAATATGCTGATGACACTCTTAACGGGTCGGAGAGTTCTTTACATCATTGCCTAAAAACGCTCGAACTGTTCGCAAAAGGCTTCGGCCTCAAAGTGAACATGGATAAAACAAAGGCTGGGCAGCCAAAATACTGACTCCAAACCTCAACTTTAATAAAAAAAAACTCGAGGAAATAAAACAACTTCTACACTGCTGGAGTTGGAGACACCTAAGTAACCAAGGTAAAATATGCAAATTATCCTATTTTCATAGGAATGATCTTTTGATAATCCCCAATTTTACACCTCTCGTGTTCACAAATGCCCGTCGAGCTTTAAACGAAATACTGTGAATTTGCTTCCATTGCTTCTGAAACCAATTTCAAATTGCAGATCTTCTGTTTTTGAATACCAATTTAATCTTTTCACGGTAACAAGACATTGATAACCATTCCTCTTTTCAGAAAACGAATAACATCATCACATTTCTCACATCAATCAGGCCCGTAGCCAGGATACTTCGAGGAGGGGGGGGGGGGGTTCTTGGCGTGTGGTCTAGGGGCCTGCCTAAGGGCCCCGGTGTGGTTAAGCGGCGAAGCGATTGGTTAAATTGCCTAAACAACAAGCCTTATTAATATTCATTACTCATGAGGCTACAGACACTTACGACCAGGAAACATGAAAACTTTTTTGACACTCCATCTGTAAATAACTTAGGTGCTAGTCTAGGCAGATGGAAACGGACGCTAATAATAAACAGTGCAAAAATGCCGCGCAAGTCTGTAATAAATTACAATAGGTTTGATTTTTGCTAAGAGGATTCGCTGGCAAAAGGGGGGTTCCCCGAACCCCAAACCCCCCCTGGCTACGGGCCTGTCAGTAATGGTAAAAATGCAAAGTTTCGATGACATGGCCCCAAAATTGGCGAAGACATGAACATTTCAAGCTAAATATTTTTGCCTAATTAATGAAAGTAAATGTAGGAGTTTAGTAAAGTAACGAGGCTGAACCGCCATCAAATGCCCGTCCAGCCTCGTTATCATGCAAAACCCAAACATTTTCCTTACAGAATCTTATCGAAATATTCACCTTGAAATCTTTATATCTCCGCCAATTTTTGAGCAATCTCATGGACAGAAAATTGAATTTTCTGACAACTAATGGTACAGACAGCCAAAGATATATGATTTCTTTTTTTGAATGGTGTGGGCATTATGTTCTCATTTGCCGAGATCACATGATCAATTTTGACGAAATGCAGGCGCAGATTTTTTTTAAGAGAGCGACATTAATTAACGTTATGCTTTTTGTCAATATATATTTCAAGGACTTTCAAGAACAATGAAAATTATTTTAAAACAAAACTATGTGCTCAGGGTGGAAACTGAAGTTTATCTATCTCCGCCAATTTTTGCGCAATCTCATGGACAAAAAAATTGAATTTTCTGAGGACTAATGGTACAGACGGTCAAAGATCTATGATTTATATTTTGAATGGTGTGGGCATTATGTTCTCATTTGCCGAAATCACCTGATCAATTTTCACGAAATGCAGGCGCAGAGTTTTTCAAGTGAGCGACACTAATTAACGTTTTGTTTCTTTTTATAAGACTCAATAGAATGCATGGCTTTGATTTGAATTTTGCGCAATAGTCGAACGAGTCATCAGCTGCCTTTCTGGATTACCTCAACCAAACTCAATAGACATTTCATTGCTCAATAGACATTTCATTGCTCAATAGACATTTCATTGCTCAATAGTCTTATTCCTGCACTTTTGTTACAGAGATACACATTCAAAACCTGGTTGTTCCATGGAAAACAATTCTATGACCTCTTATGTAAAGTAAAATATTAAACGAAAACTATAATATACAATTCTACACAAGGGATTATATTAGAAATACAAAACATAGTTCAATAAAATCTAACTTTTATTCAAGATAACTCTGAAAAGTATTCTTTTAGCTCAGCAACATAATAATTATAATTACATATAACAATTACACATAAATTACAATCAAAATAATATTTACTGCAATCAAATAATTTTACTCAAGTGTATTACCAAAGTCGCCTTGATTGAGAGTCAAACTTATCTGCAATAAAAGTAAGATTTTATTGGACTACACTTCATATTTCTAGTAAAATTTCTTGTGTGGAAACATTTATATTGTCAACACCATGATTTACTTACCAAAAGATTCATTGACAAATGACAGACTCCGAAACTTAGATCTTTCAGATGGTCCACATTCATCTCTGGAATAAGACTGCATCTCCTGAACCTTTTCATGGCGAAGAGCTATAGTAATCCAAAAAAAAAGATTTTTTAAGGTGAGTACAGTATATGTTTTCATGACTACGTATGGTTTGTAGTCATAGTTTTGTTCCTATCCATGATCAATCACACTAATAGTCCTCAGAATTTATATTGTGCAATGAAGCAGGCCGCCCAACATGGAGCATTTGATAGTGCTTTACTTTTTCTTGATATGTTCCAAACCAATAGAAACAGGCTTTAAATTGGTTATGAACAAGAAAAAAAAATTGAACTTCGTCTTGCTTACTAAATACAGAGTTATTTTTATTATGTGGATAAGACCGTGTACAGTCAAAAACGGCCAAGCACAGGTATCTAAATTAATTTTTTTTAAAGAAATTTGTATCGAGCACCTAATGCAAAGTCGGAAAATATCACAATTGAGGATTTTGATTAATAAATGTGAAAAATTAAACAACCTAAGAGTGAGAAAAAATACTCTATTTTGAAATGGCTTAATTTTAACCTTCTTTTATCTAAAACAAGACACTTTAGAAGAATTCGCAGGGCATCATTCACAGTAAATTCTTATAAAATGAACAGTGACAAAAACAGTGTGTGTATGCTTTTTGTCAATATATATTTCAAGGACTTTCATAAACAATACTATAAAACAAAAATCGAGGAGCTTTAAAATTAATATCTATCGAGCAAAAGAGATACACAATAAATAATAAACTTTAAATTGTAGCATAAACAAACTCTTCTTCAAAACTGAGCTTTATAACAAAGCCTGATTCAACTTAATAAGTGTACAGTACAGTACAGTGTACAGTGCTCAAGGTCTTGTTATGAACTTACGGCTATTGTAGTTTAAAATGTTTTTCTTTCACGGGAAACAGAAATATTGTTACGTCTGATAAAAAAACAGCCATTGAAACAGTTTCCCAACGAAGAAACAACATGTTGGCCTGCATGACATAATACAAGTTACAACAAAACAAACTGCCAAGCACCAAAACTAGATTTATTAATGCATTAAGATGAAATGTTTTCCTTAAGACATTGACTTAATACTGTTCTTACAACGTTAACTGGTGTGGTGTATCAGTAATACCATCCACTTTTATTATAAAATGGCATTTCTTTAAAACCTTTGATATTTATATACTAATCGATGCATCGAATGCAGTCAAGCACGGAGGTAACCTAAATATTAAATAATTGCAGTTGTAATACAATTATACATCCAGTTGAATGGCATATGAGTATGAAGTAAAGCAATTTTATGAAGATTTTAATCTTGTAATTGTAAGAGTGATGCCAAATAGTTATTGGACTTTCATTTTCCATGACGAAGGATATTCATTCTTGTTATTTATTATGACTAATGTTTACGTGTCATCATATACAGAGGCCATATACCAAGTACCCCAAGTTTTAATTAAGAAAAAAATAGTTTTTATAGGACCTCCCCTCCCCCCAAAGAACTATTTCATACATTTTTTAAGGTTACGTCCCGCCTTAATGGCACACAAAACAGCTATAATAATGCCCCAAAAGACTAAGGTCCTGCGTATCCAGATAAAATACGCGTACGAATACGCTAAAGCCAGGTAAATACGCCAGCTCTCTCTCAATAGACAACGAGTGGATCTTAAGTATAACATCATCGTATTCAAAAACCTCAGTTTTCAGTGATCGAAAACGCCGTATATGTGTGGACAGAAGAAAAAAAAATTCCTGTTACGTGTAGAAAGGGCCTTAATATTTTGATGACCATGAATGGATCAAAGATGAAGCTGAATTACCTGCTGGTTAATACAATGTTAACACCAACTGACTTTTTAGAAAATAAAGAGAGGCAGCTTATAATTAATATTGCTGCAGCTGAAGGTAATAGACCACTGAGCTTAAATATTATTTAGAGACAATGCAAGTACTTTAAAGAACTAGTTTATCCTGGCATTTATGTTTTGGAGCTTGGCAAAGACTCGTACATTGAAAATACGGAAATAATAATTTTTTTTCTCCAATGCACTCATCCGAAAAAATATGGTGTTTAATTTTTGCCCTGAGCAGGACTCAAGCCCACATCTCGCTGATCACTAGTCGTGCATGCTAGCCGCTACACTATTAAGGACCACATTGAAAACATGTGTTATTTACAAAACCTCGTATAATATTTTAGAGGCTAGAAACGTGCTTAAGTGAAAAAGATATTCGGCCCCAGAGATCCTCACGGTGCTAACAAAGCTATGACATCAGTTACTGCTATGTACAAGTAGGGACTTGTTGTTCTGAATCAAGCTATATTGGTGAAACAAAGAGAAACTTGAAAAGGTGCAAAGATGAACATGTACAGTGCCGCTTGCGATAAACTTTCCCACCATGCGCAAGTCACGCTTGATTTTTTCTCGAGTGCAACCATCACACTTTAATGCCACTCGAACTACACACGACAATAATTAGTGCATAATTTTTTATCTCGAGTGCGCGTAACTCTTGATTTACTCGATAAGTACAATTTAAACAAAAGATATAAAACCCTTTTTGTTTTAGAAACATTTTGTTTAGAATCTAAAAAATATAAGTTGTGCAGCGAAAGCATTAACAAACTAAACACAATGTTGTGAACTGAACTAACGTAAAGTTGAAATGAACTGTTATTGTAATTTTCAATTTCGATTTCATGTTTGAGAAATTATATCGAAAATTTAAACGTCATAAATGGAATGCTGCGTCGGTGTTTCAACAAAAACAGTAGGAAAAAATCCTTTTCAGAAGAAGAAGAGGAAGAAGAAGAAGAGGAAGAAGAAGAAGAAGAAGAAGAAGAAGAAGAAGAAGAAGAAGAAGAAGAAGAAGA
>JAOTRI020118950.1:0-17500 GCA_028564885.2 Zoanthus sanctaehelenae | reverse complement strand
GGAGGAGGGGTTTGGGTTAACAAATTTCAAGAGTTCTCCGAGAAGTCTGTAACCCTTCCTAACAAAAAGTGAGCACAAATATCCATCTGTGGCCCTCCCACAAATTTTTTAGCACCCCTTGAAGATTTATCTTACTTCTTGTGTTACTTTTGCAAATTTTTTTTTTTTAATTTTTTTTCACTCAAATGTAACACAGCACATAATCTTTGCATAGTTTAGAAGGGCTGGGGCCAAGGAGGATTGGAAGTCCTTCCCATGAAACTTTGCGCGTCTAGGATTTCAATTTTGTTGTTTCATGTTGTGAAAGAATGCAGTTCGCGGCAATTTTATGGTATTCTTGAAGGTTGATTTTTTCCATTCATGGACAGAGAGGTAAGTTCCTTACTTTTGTATTTTGTACTTTAGTAGTTATGTACTTTAATTTTGTATTCAGCTAATATTTTCTTCCGTAATGTTCGCTTGTGCGAATCAGAAAATAACAGTGGTTTCGCTCGATTGACGCCATTGTTCGCACACGTGTAAGTGACATCGCTTGAATAGATCCTTTGTTTCTAATTTATTCTTGAGTACTTAATAAATCAAAAGCATGAAAATATTAATGTAATAAATTAATATTAATGTCATACTAAATGTATTCTTAAGTATCCAGGCTTTCAATGTTTAAATGAGTTTCAAAAATCGGTTAAAAATGGCGCGTAATCGTCATTGATGCTTCGCAGAATAATGAGTTACTATTGTTGTTGTTGTTAATTATTTTGGAATTTTAGCTTGATTTGCTGTATATTTTGCTGAATTTTATTTTAAAAGCAACAAACTGCTTTTGTATCAATATTCAAAAGTAAATAGTACATTTCTCTGAATTTTTTTTTAATATTTGTATTCAACAGACCTCGGAAAAGCGAGGCCATATCGAAAGTGGCGTGACGCCCAACAAACCTGCAAGGAAAAAACCGTTAACAGATTCTCCTACGTTTAGAAAAAACCTTTTCAGTTCTTCAAAAAAAAAGGTTAGTACTGCTGTTCATTGAGGGGAACATTTTTCTTGTAAAACGTTTTCGTTTATTTTATTATGTTTTGTCACGGTACTTCGTTCGGTGACATGTTTCTGTTTGTGGACGGTTTTGACTTTTGTAGCAATTTAGTCGCAATTCTGTCACATTTCTATTTTTTAATGTATTGCATTAATCTTAAGGAATCACCGAAGCCCAGGTTCGTCTGCACCCGTGGGAAGGCATCTTGTTCTCCCAGAGCGTTAAAGTTCGAGAAGAGAACTCGAATCAAATGGGTGAGGCAGGAGGATGTTGCACTGGTGCAGTTTGTGGCTCTGCACAGAGATTTGCAAGCAACCGATTTGCAATGGCCTGCAATGAATCCTGATGACCAATACTGGAAATTAGCTGCGGCTTACATTCAGAAGATCTCGGGCACTAAACACCTACGAAAAGGTGAGTTTTCATCTAGCCTTGATAATGCATATTTTCATTTTTTATGACAATAAAATTACTCAAAAATTACAGCTGTAGAATTTGAAACCTTCTATACCTTGTTTAGACACCACGTTTTTCTTTCGATTGCTATCAAATTCACAAATGTTTAGAATAGTCAGTTTTTGAATGTGATTAAACTTTTTCTTTAAGTATAGCATAGTGATCCCAGGGTTTCTTTACTTTTTCTTTGAATATAGTCCTAGTGATCCCATGGGTTTTTTCAAACCAAAGAACACTAGAAATATACATTATTGTTGTATTCAAAATGACCTCATAGTACCATCACTTACTGTATAGTGTAATTATTTTGGTCAGTATCACTATAGCTTCTTAGTCAAAGTATTAAGAAGAAAAAATGATTGTGTATGTTTGCTGTTCCCTGCATTTTTAAAATGCTACTGACACGAAGTTGTGACAATATGACATTATTTTAATAACTTTATGTTTTGTCACTACAGGTTGTACTGTTCGGCAGCGTGTTACCAATTATTTAAAGCCAGCATTTGCCACATTAGATCTTGCTGAAAATGCATTTGGGTTGTCAGTTGAAAACTATATGGGGCTTGAAAATCTAATTGGCAAAGTAGAAGATTTAGATAAAGTGCCTGCCAGTTGTTGGGAGCAGTTGAAGCATCTTTCTGAGAGTCAGAGGTGTGAATTGGTGGTGAAAGCATGTGTAATGGTGAGAGACAAAGAGAAATTACTAAAGGCATTATTAAATGTAATTGAGAGTAGAGATTTTGTGAAGAAGGTGATTCTGGAGAGTTATGGAAAATTAGAGATGGAAGAAACAAAAGATTTGGTTGATGAGTTATATCGAGTGAGGGCTGAACAGATGGGCATCGACACCAACCCAGCTGATTTTGCCAGTATGTCATTAAAAGCAATGTTAAGATTACAACAAGCAGGAAAGCCAAATCTTGTTTATAAGTGGTGCCAGTGTCTTGAAGGTGTTAGGGGGAGATCAGGGCTAGATTTGGAAAGGATGCCGTTTGGGATGTTAGATTACATCATTCAGTTCTACAGCTGCACAAATGCACTGAAACAGGTTTGTCAAGTTTATTTTGCCATTTTTGATAAGCAATGATTGTAATTACTCTCTGGTCTACGAATGTTTTTGAAACCCTAAATTACTATATTTTTTATCAACCCTTTTTTACATTGTATTTGGGTTGGCCCCCTTCAGGTCCAAGATTTTTGGATGCCTACCAGTTACTATAACCTTAAGAAATTAACAGTATCTTAGTTTCCAAATCAGTGTGTTTACTGTTTTGTTTTAGTCTTGATATAACATTCAATATTGCAAATTCATGTTAATTAATACCCTTTGCAGATTTGTTGTGCAAAAGAATAAAGTTATTTTAAGTATATAAAATGTTGTAGTCTCTTGGCAGCTTTCATTTGTTTATATTGTGCCCACACTTTTTACGCTCTGCTTATCCCTAGTCTATAACTAATGTACTTGTATTGTATACAGGTATCAGAACCAAATGATTTCAGACAGTGGCAAGACACTATGGAAGCTGAGTTTGGTGGTGGGAAGTTTAAGCGGTTATTCAGGGGTCCAATGTGGAGTGGATGTGAAAGAAGTGCAATTGGTGATCCAGTTAAGGTACACAATCTATGATTTTTGTTTTTAATGTATGTTTCAAGCTATATGTATCAGCTGTTTTATTCTATGTTACTACATTTCACTTGTAGCTAATGTAATCTACATATTCGATAGTTTGATCATTGACTTTCACACTTTTTTTCAACTTTTGTACCTTTATTTTTACCTTATTTTTTATGTGTATTACAGGCTCGAGCAAATGTCCCCTGTGCAAGCACACAGGCCCATCTTGCCAAAGCGAGACAATTGCCATTCACAACAAAACCCGAAATACAGGTATGTAATCATAATTTTATTATCAACACTTGTTTGGTACCTAGCATTAGTGTTCTTTACAGGTTACATTATTCTGCATCTAAAATAAAGTGCTGCAGTTAAATCAGAACATAAGGTTCAATGGATGCAAAGAAGTTTCATCATAATGAAAGGTCATACAATTGAAAAGGTTTTCTAAAAATATATATAAAAAGTTAGTGCTACAATGTGAAGTTAAGATGGTATTATTTGTTCAATGTTTGCCCAATTTCTACTTATTACAAGTTTTTGATGTTATACAAGCTTTTGCAAATCAATAAATTATAAAATATAGTCGGAGTGGGACATTTTTTTGTTTGAAGTCTTTGGTTTTTTAACACTCAAAATTTGGTTTTCAGATAGAAACTATCAAGGAGCTGCAGAAAAGCAATCCCTCTGGTCGTTTTTGGATTAAGGCAGATGGAACTGATGTGAAGGCAGCATTGCAGGAGTCATTGAGGGGAGAATGGAATGGCGATGTTGATTTGGGAAATGGTGCATTGGGGAGGCTTAGATCTGATTATGACGGGAGGGTAGATGTTTCGGAAAGTGTGAAGAAGGTGGAAAGAATAAATAGAGAAGATTTGAAGAAATTACTTTCTGACATTGGTGAGACTTTGAAATTTGATGTGGAATTTTTGAGTAGAGGTTTGGAGAAAGGGGTTGAAGTGTTCAGGTTGAAGTTCAAGCAGGTGAACACTCCTGAGGACACACTGAAATCATTAAACTGGGACATTGTTGAGTTCCACACTCTGCTTGGACAAGCTAGTGACTTTAGTATTGCTATTAAGGATTCACTAAACATCCTGGACCAAAGGGAAATCAACCATCCTGTAGCAGATGCAAGAAAGTGCTGGTTAAAACACTGCAAAAACTACCTGGTGTATCTGAGGAATTTATTCAAGAAAAAGAGGCAATGTGCTACTCACATCCTTGTGTTTATGCTGTCAGATGAACGAAGAGACAAAAAGCCTTATGCCATTCCTGTCCAATATGTGCCTTACCATTCTATTCGAGACCAAGAACTCCGGGATTTAGTAAAAAATGTTAAGTTGGAGCTCACTAAAGCAAACCTCAAAGTTGTTGGAACAACTACTGATGGCGAGTTTGAGCAGCTGAGGCGGCGTGGTGACACTAGGCCATTGCATATCTGGCAGCTAACTCATGATGCAAAGGACAGTGTGCGGAAGATGAGCAAAACAACCTTACTCCAAATGCTGCAATTGATACAAGGTGAATAACGTTTTTAATGGCATAAAATATCAAATTTGTGTTTGGTGATATATTGAATAGTGTGCTGACAGTATTCAATACATGTGACTAGTTATATTATTTGGCAAATATGTCAAAAGGATTAAAAGTATTCATGATTAATTTTTTCATAATGTTTGAGAGCCCTAACCTTTATGCAACAATTCAATTAAGCAATTAAAAGCAAGGTAAATCTGATTTCATTTAATAGTTAAGCCAGGTGTAAGAACAAAGTGACAAAGTTGACCAATGTAAAATTTCATGTAAAAGACCCAGAATTTTATGGTTTCTGTGTTGGCATCAAAGCAAGGGGGAGAGTGCTTAATTATATTTACCCGAACATAACCTAACAAATTTTAAGTTTATTTTCTTGAATCCAGGTGTCTTGATTAACCCTTATGGTCAGTGTAAATATAGGTGGCCTTCACTTAACCAAAATGTCAAATATTTCTTTGTAACGATGTTGTATGTTCTTTTCCATTGAGTGTTGTTGTATACATAACTGGGTTGAAGGGAATTATTACTGGGGTTTCTGTTTCAGTTATGTGAACAGAATAATTACTCACAAAGTGTCTCATAAAGCCAAATGCCAGGTAATTTCCAGCCCTTTCATTCATTTCATTTTAAATGGTTTTGCAGTTGGTGCTGATGGAGAGCCAGTTGTTGCCAGAAGAAATCCCGCTATACCAGCAGATGTGATCCTGACCATCAGCACCTTGAGGGCCCATGGAATGACTATGGAAGATGCTGTTACCTATGTTCGGGGCAAACTTGTGCCAGAGGGTTACAGTGCTTACCCTTTTCGGGTCGATACCCCAGAGAGCTTTCTCGATAAGTTGCGATCCCTGGTAGCCACATATCAATTCCGAGCAGATCTGGAGTACTGGCAGGCCAGAGGTGTAAACTTCAGTTGCTTCATATATGTTCCAGAAACTGATCCTGTTACTGGAGAAACCCACCATGAAAGATCGGACCACAACCATTTGCTGAAACGGTGTGCCAAGCATACACGAGATGGTGGTTATAATGCTCTATCACATGAACGATTTGATGAAGCAATGCTGGACCCCTCAACGGGCCTCACTCATGCTGCTTTGATTGGAGCTCGAAAGCAGTCAGTTCCTGATGCAGAAAAACTTCTGTCATTTCAAGTGGCAAAATATTTTAGGGAAAAAAACTATAATGTTGAAGCAGAGTATGTGGAAACCATTGCACAGTGGCATGAGGCATCCGATGGTCGAGGTTTGTCTCAGTTGCAGCGATGCAAGCAGAACTACAGAATGCTCAACTATATTTTAGATGAGTGGATACCATGGCATCGCACAAACTATCATGATTTCTCGACTATGGATATTAACCGGTAATGTTTATATTTATTATCCTTTTAATATAGTTTTGATGATAAGCTGTTTAAGATTAGAAAAGTTCAGCTTTTTGAAACATTTTTAAATGCATGTTACACTGAAATGTTCAAAGAAATAATGACAGTTATGAGGGAATTGATGACAGTTAAGAGGATTGGAAATAGCTGCTGTAAATAGTGTTTATACCTTCTCTATTTCCTCTTTATAAAGTGTTTAGGCAGTGGTTAGCTAATTGTTTTAATTGAATTCAGTTTTAAAGATTTTTCAATAACAGGCAGCTACTACTACTTGATTATACTCTTCCCATTTGGTGTGAGTTGTAAAAAACCTGGTACTAGAATTAAGTCCAAACACGAATGGTGCTCCATATAAATTTTGTAAGATAGTTAATAAAAGGATTGTTAATATCTGTTATCAAGGTTTTCAATATAAAAATCTTTGAGTGGTACCCTGGTGTAATTTTGATGTCCATTTTACAATAATTCGTGTTTACGACTCATTTAACACTGCTTAGGCAAGGGAGAATAGGACTACTAGCTCAGGTTGAAGTTTGCTTCTTAATCTTGTCTTAAAATAAATTGGTTTTTCTATTCATTGGATGAGAAAGGTTTTAACTTTTGCATCCTGAATTCTTTTTTTCCTTTTATTTTTTGTAGTATTTTGCATTAATTTTTGGTGCACTTTTATGTTCTCTCACAGACCCATCGAAGGTATTCGTGGCTTTTCCAGGGAAACAGTCGTAGAAATCACTTGTAATATAGAGAGCCAGGAATACAGGAGGTTAAATAATGAGCTAGGATTTGCTGAGTATCCAAGAGCTGGTTCTACTGATGACTTGGAGTGCTTTTTTTCTATGTGCCACAGCTGGTTGGGTCCTGTGTTCACTCTGAAGGAGTTTAAGAACAAGTGGAGAAAAATTGTACGGTGAGTGAGTTGTATCTTTCATAGACTGTATATGTAAGAAATGTTTATTATGTTCAAATTAGACAATACTATTCTTTTGAAAGTTACAAAATAAGTTGATCACTTTCTGACTCAGAGATTATTCTATTATAAAACATTTTAGAAAAACTCCCAACAACCTTTTAAGCATCCGCTCGATTGTCAACAAACAGTGAAAATTTGGACAGTTTGATTGTTACCAGGAAAATTATTAGTCTTTCAAGTTTATCAAATACCCCTTGTTTCAATATGTTAAAGGTCAAATGCAACGTTTTGAAATTTTTTTTTTTTTTTATGGAATTAGATAGCACTGGCCATTGTAGGCACGAATCTATGATAATTTTTTGACAAAAACTTCTCTCTAGAGTTAAATTTACTGTTAAAATTTCAAATCCGAAGTGTTTCCGAAGACAATCCGAACATTTGTAAAAAAAACGAGATAGTCTGGGTACGACGTTGTGACGTCAGAGAAGTCCAAGGTGTTTTATTTGAACGAGAAATAAATTTTCTGAACGAGTGGAATAAACTAGTTTAAAAATGGCCAGCGATGATGACAGTATTCCTGAAATCGACGTTAGTATATCAGTAGTTAAACCATATCAGTTTGAGCCTTTAGAAAGCGACAGCAGTGAAGAACCAAATGAACACAATGATGAAAGTGGCAGTGAGGACAGTGAAGATCAGGATTCCGATGCTGATGTTCATGTTGCTAAAAAATCAGTGTTTGATGTTAACACTGATAGAATTGGCAATACAAATTGGTAATTATTTGTTTTTGAAGTTTTTTGTTATTGAATTTTCTGACTTTATCTCTGGTTTCCTTGTTCAATGCTTTCTAAACGACTTCCGAATCACAATGGCAGGTGTTTGTGTGGCAACTGTATTCCATTAAAACAAGGAAAGGAAAGCAAATGCTGCAGAGAAATGCCCCCGGTTTTGCAGTTAGTGGTAGAGGGACAATCATGCATCACTCAAAGTTCAAGTTTTACAAATGTGTGTACTGACAAAGCCGTAATTTCAACAGCGATGCATACGTATCTGGAGTGGCACGGCCCAGTCGATGATGAACCGTTAAATGAGTAAGTCTATTTTGTCAACAGTTGTGTAAAGCACAATTTATTTTTTTTTCTTTTTTTCCGAAAAATAGAAATTGCGTGAAAGATTTACGTTTATTTAAAACTTGCTAAAGTGGCGAAACAATTCTGTCAGTGATATGATGCCGCTTAACTTTTGTAATTGCGCAAAATGGCTGTCCGCTGTTAGCATTTCTTGTGAAAATTTAATGTCCAATATTTATGTACAAAAAAACCTAAAAGTTTGGCATTAAGCTCCTCTGTCTAGATTTTGAAGTTTCCAATTGATAACTTCTTTTAAAACTAAACTTTGTTACCGTATTTGCAATATTCAGCAATAAATGCCGGTCGTTTGACCTACGAGTCGTTTCGCCTATTGCCTTTTCGCCTACGAATAGGTCGTTTCGCCTACGTCGTTAGTCGTTTCGTCTACTACTAATAATAACATAAATCAACGTAAAGTATAAAAAAACTGAGTTCAAAAAGGAAATGAACCATTGTATGTGTTGTTTGGCAACAGTGGCTATTTCATGTTTAGTCGTATTCGGATTTAATTTTGTTCGCCTACTCGGAATAGCTACTACCCAATGAAATAATATACAATAAAAATCCAGAGCTAAATGTATTCAAGTTCATGTGTGCAAGTTTGCTTAAGTAAGAGGTGATCTAAAAGGAGTTTTTTGCCAAATGACTTCGCGACTTTTTACTTTTAAAAACATAAAAATTACCTTTTAAGCAATTCACGTGCGGGACATTAGGAGACACTCGGAAAAACTCCGAGCCCTAGATGGGGATCGCAAGAACATTGAACAAAAAACACAAATAGAAAAGAAACTTTTTTTTTCTCTGTAAACTCACTGTTTCTATACTTTTCGTTGATTCATGTCATTATTAGTACAGTAGTATGAGAAGCTACTGAAGACGAACTTTTATTATTTTATACAAATAAATTTATATATATTAAATAAATTGTGTTATGCTAGCAAACAGTTATGCCTTATTTGTGTATTTTCATTGCCTAGTTGCAGTTTTCTGCACAATAAAAATAATTTATTTTAAAAATTAATAAGGTAATGTTATGGTTTCTCAACAGCACTTTCCGATACATAGCGTACAGGCAGTGGACATTCTGGGTTCATCATAAACTGGGCCATAAGATACGAAAGCCACTCCCAGCATGTGCTGTTGGAAAAATTAGGGAAGCTTTTCCATCAGTTGATGGAAGCTATAGAGGCTTTGAGTATGCAAATTAACATAGTCCATCAAGTACACACATTTGTGAAACTTGCGTATTGGGTGATGTAAATGTTTGGAATACAGTTGCTACACTTACACACAGGGTGTTTTTAAAGTTGTTGCAGTACATCAACACTAATTATAATTTGCTAACATGAATGTCAGCATCAATCACTTTCTTCACTTGCAGCTAACATAATGTGTTCATTTGGTTCTTAACTACATTCTCGGAACGTTTTAGTATTTATAATTTTATTAACATCAGTTTTGAAATGAGATTAAATTTTCATTGTATGGAGTAATCTTGCTTTACTTTATAAGGTTATTGTTCTGATCACATTGACCCGCAAAATAACAGTGTAAACATATTACAACTAGAAATTCAAATGTTGAATTATGCATTTCATACAGGTTTGAAAGAATAAAATTATAGAAAAATGCACAAAGTTATAATTTATCAATTCAAAACTTCAAGTTCTTCTCTGGCAACCTCAGAGCATTTGACAGAAATCTTTCCTGTAGGCTGGGAATTTGATGTTTTGAAGTGCCTGTGGGAGGAGGGGTAGGAATTTGAACCAGTGGGAGTGGAGGGCCGAGCATTTAAACAAACACCAAAATCTATAATTGCATCTATTTGTTTCCCTATGATAAATTTTGATAATACATACAGCATATGTTCAAATGCCCGGGGTTGCCCAGGGGGATGTTAAAGTTTTGAATTCTTGCATTAAATCATGTAACATTAAATCTTGATTTGCGGCTTGCAATAGCTATCCCTTTATCAACTTTTGTGAAGCTACTAGTAATGGGCTGTGGATTGGATTTCTTTGCTGCAGTTTTCTTTTCTTGTATGGCCTTAGTATAAGATGGCAACAGATTCCTTCTCTCAACTGCAGCAAGGAGCAGTGTGTTGACATATCCTGTCAAAGATAAATGAAAATAATTAAAGGAAACTCAGTAAATTAAAAACTTATTTACTGGTGTGCAGGAAAACCAACATACCATAAGTGCAGCCCTCTTTCACCTCCTTGGCGACTGGCACTCCTTGTTTGTACTTTGGATATGTCACTTGCCATTGTTCTTCTCCCTGGTGCACACCAGTTTTAACTTTGCGGACGGCATTGTCTGAGTTTTCATTAAAGTGTAGTACAGCTATAAAAAGCCTGAAACAGTGAATAAGTAAAAATAATAACTAACAATAATTATTGTTTTGAACACATTTGCTTTGTATGTGTGGAGTAGGTGATTTTGCACTACATTTCACTTCAAAAATGCGAGATATTGGTAATTTTAGTTTCTATATCAATTTACCGAGTTTTATCTGCAAAATAAGGTAAATGTAAAATTAAAATAATGGTTAAACACTAGTAACAACATAAAGTAATTTGGTATGAATGGTCCTTGAACTATATTATGACATATTTGCAAAAGTTCCAGTTAACTATTTACACAACCTCTGTTTTCGATTAGAACTGTATATTTTGAACTCATTTGATCGCAAGAATTAATTTTTTGCTATATGATTTAATCTTATTAAATTTTTTTATGTTTTGCAGGCATGCTATAACTAAAGTTCTATAGGTTATGGCTTTGACCTCAGTTGTTATAGTTTTATTACTGTAGCTGCCAATTTTATGAAACAACAAAGACTATACTTTCTGTGCAATTGCAGTGCAAGTAAAACCGACCATTCAAACATGACCTTTCGAAGTAAATTTTTTAAAAATTACAATTACAGAGTAGGTAGCTATAAAATGTGGTTGTGGGTAAAATCTAACAATGTTTACTAATGAACTAGATGTAACAAATGCTCAGAACAAAAAATAGATAAAATTTCTAGGTACTGCGACATAACTATATAAATTAACATTAAAAAGATACTGTATCTGAACAGAAATAACTATTAATGACCCTGCTGAAAAAAAATGCAAAACAGTTGCTGTTCATCATCAGGATGCCTAAATTGTGTGCAATTCATACAAAAAAACCCGGCTATTTAAATGTTTAAAGGTAACAATCACATCATTACATAATTACCACTGACAATCCATTTGCGTTTTTTTTCTCCATCAAGTTGACCATGCACACACGTTGGAAATTGCTTTGAATGACCACTATGAATGTTCTTAACATGATTCAGAATGGACAACCATTTTTCAACCATAAGTTCACCATTGCCACCACTTGTTGCAGCACACCAGTACATGTGGTTGCTAATACTGTGAGACCACTTAAGCAAGATTTCACACCCCTTCTTTTTTCCTGCAGCTAATATCTTCTTCTCAGTTCCTGTAAAAGTTGAAGGATTGATTCCCAGATAATTACAATTTGCTGTACTAAGTTTATCTTGTTTCTTTTCTTTTAATGTTTATATAGGATTAGGATTAAACATTATTATTACATGAACATAGTCACTTCATCAATAAATTAATTAAAAACCTCACCTTTGGAAGTATGTCAAACATCAACTTGACTATCAAATGCTCCTGATGCACTGCACCCCCCCCCTGAGTTTGAGCCTGTAAGTTATACTCAAATAGGACTGCCAATAATGTAATGTTTGATATATAGGATTAGGATTATATATTAGGATTTGTTAATATGAACATAGACACTTAATCAATAAATTAATTATAAACCTCACCTTTGGAAGTATGCCAAACATCAACTCGATGATCAATTGCTTGTTCATGCATCCTCATGTGCTTTTTGACACTCAAATGTCGGTCAGTTACCAAACCAGAGACCACAACACAATTTTCCTTCAAGTATGCAAGACCTCTCTTAAGACCTTCCAGCTCCATTGCATTTGAGTTCTTAACCTCATTGCACTATAGTTGGAAATTTGAAGAGGAATATTTGTTATAGTTTGTGGTGTAATATATCAAATATGAAAGACAGTGTTTTGTTGCATTCCAAACACTGAGAAGAGAGTGAACATACAATGCACATATGATTACTATTTTTTTTTAAATATTCAATGTGTTTGGAAATGTGATGAAACACTGCAGAATCCGCCCCCTTCCCCTCTATAACTTTGGTTTTACTTTACGTATTTGAACCCTCCCCCCCTCCCCCCACCTGTGTAAGATAGGGTTAAACATGTGCAAAATGAATAATAGTTGACGATAGTCAATGACAGTGCATAATAGTTGGTGGTCAAACGGAAGCACATGATTCAAAACTATCATGGACTATCATTGACTATCTTGGGCCGTTTGACCAAGGCTTTAGAATATTTTCTAATTAAGATCATTTCATTTTTAAACATAGTCATGATTGTGATTTCTTTGTTTATTTTGTAGTTTATGACAATACATGTTTGTACCTGTACAAGTTGGATATCCAAAACTTGCTTTCTGTTAAGGTCCATCAGGCTGTAGCTGCCATATTTGGCATTGTGCCCAGGCGAATCACACCTAGCATCACCACCAAGGACCACTTTATTGTCTTCACAGGCAATTTTCAAAATCTCCATTTGCTTCTCCCTCCAGACATTGTTTACCGCTGGTATGAGATATGCTTGTTGGACATGATGAAATGTCCTCTTTGACACAGACAAGATACCCACATGCCTAAACAGCGATATAGCCTTGGCTGGAGAGCTTCCACTAAATAGTATAGCAGCACAGCACAAAAAGTTTCCCCAGGGCATCTGTTTTGACATGGGCTGACTATACCATGTTCTGATGTGGTTGTTCTCACAGCAACTCTCCACCGTAATCATTGTTCCACACACAGATTTTATTCTTGATGAGCACTGGCCCAGGCATATGATGCAAACTTTGAATAACTCGAGCAGACAGTCCTCAAAGACAATCATTTTTTTTTGGGCGATAATGTCATCAGCTGACATTCTATCTGAAAAACTAAAATAACAACAAATATGCTTTGACTAATACTTTAAAACTATTTTAAATAATTGGTATATCTTGATTGTTTTTTTTCTTTTGAGCATATATTGCCAACCTATCAACTATGTATTTTTATATGTACAACCTATCTATTATATATGTTATGCTGTTATAATGTTAGTTTGTAGAGGTGTGATCTAACAGCATAGTTTGTATTTTTTATAACCAAACCTTTCAAATTCGAAATCATCTTCGTCTGACTTGTCAGAGCAGTGGCATGACCAATCGCTGTCACTTGCTTCATCATCATCCAGCTCATGGTGAAACATATCATTTGTCTCCAAGATGGGTGAGTAGGCGTGAAGAGCCTTCGGCTTGAATTGTTCACACCCCAGTTGGCACTGAATACCAATCTCTCTTGTTTCTGGTTTAACATTTTCTAGCCCATTATGCATTTGTGCTGAAAAATTAATTGAATATTTTTTATGTCAAGTTATAACATAAGCCTTTCCATACAGCATTGTAAAACCAAAACAGTGATTAAGCTTATGAATATACTTTTCTAACCTTTTATATGTTTCAGTTTTGATTTAGTTTATCTAAACATTTTGTATGGAAAACAAACCTGTAGAGTCAGTTTGCACTTTCTTTGATACAGTAGATGGTACTATATTGGTCTGGGAGCGAACATGTCTTTGTTTTCGAACCTGTGTAGAAATTCCAAAACGAAGCTTACATACTAGGATACATGTATTCATGTATATAATTTATAGAAAATAAAGAGTTTTTATTTTATATAAATAGAAATTACTGCTGATTTTTGGCCTTCATTGCTGGATTCCTGCACTGCCATTTTGTAATTACTGATTTCGTGAAGTCCTTTACATTCTGTAGTTTTGATTGATTCCCCTTTTGGTGATGATGTAATATCTTTAATGATATCATTCTGAAATTCAAAAATGGAGTATTAAATTCTCAAAGTTTTGTACTAAACTAAAGAAAATATTTTATAGAATATGAATCACGTCAAAAGAAGTGCATTTCATTTGAAAGTAGACTAAGAGAAGAAAGATAGTTATAAATAGTATAGAAATTTTGCTATTTACTTGTTAAAAAAATATTTAACAATTTCAAAAAAGAAAAAAAACATTTTGCGTATTTATTGTCAGAGTATTGTGCAGCCTTTAAGTTAATAATAAGCATTAAATAAAATAGCCAAATCATGACCCACCCCCTACAGCTAGGTTGAGTTTTGATGGCCCATCTCCTGTATGTCTTAGTTCACCTCCCTGTACTTATTGACATTGACTGGACCCTTATCATATAAAATTTTAGTATATGTGTATTAACCTCAAAACAGGAATTGTGTTGAGATCCTTTCCTTTCAACAATTTCACTCAGTTCCAATGGATCTTTCCTCATGTCTTTAGTAGTACTACACTCTGCTGTTAGGATCTCATCTTTGTCAATTTCATTATTTGGTGTTAGGTTTTCCTTGTTCATGCCAAGCATTTCATCTGTTTCCTTTGGATGAGAGTAGAAAGTTGGTACAATTTAAAATTAATTAGCTGCTGAACAAAGCATTTTCTGGCTCAATAGAAAATCCTTTCTAGAATGTCATCTTAATTAGTGGCAATTATAATATTCTTATTGCATTATGATATTTTTTAACTTTTTATTTTGTGATAATCTGGATAATTAAATTTTTTAATTAAACTTTCTTAATACAATTAGTAGGCCTTTTGCCAGTTAAATAAATTGACTCCAAAATAAAGTTATTGTTAAAAGTTAAATACAAAATTGTCTAATTTATCATAATTTATGACAGAACCAGCTCATTTTTCTGAAATTAAACTGAAACAGTCATGGTTAATGTGTTAGTGTTATGTAACCTTAAAATTGTATAATTTGCAAATAAATAAAAATTTGTTAGTTTAAACTCAATATAAATAAAAAAACAAGGAGGTACCTAATAATGTTAGCATGCATCAGCAAGAAAATATTATAACATAATAGTTGATCCGTTGTGAGGCAAAGTCCACAAGCTTACCTAATGTTTGCATGTTAAGCTGAACACACTGCTTTAGTTAATAGCTAGATTATTACCGTGGAGGGCCAAAGTGAGGCAAAGTCCACAAGTTTCGTACATCAGCGTTGCTGCCAAAATGAAGCAATCAGTAACCTATGGAGCTAAATATTACATGTTACAAAAAAATAATTCACATTTATGCCACTTACAGTAGAATAAGTAATGGCTTTTGCTTTAAAAATTGCAAACGGTCTTGAGAAAAAATAAAACAGTTGAAGTGCCCGTGGAATTAAACCACGTACAACCCAAAGGCAAAGGGCTGTACAAGAAAGACATAAGCACTTTTTAAAACTGTTGTTTGGTAGGTTATTTTACTTATGGGCAAAAGTTGGACAAATGTACATCCTTGTACTTAAATAATTTACAAAAATGGCCTTTCCTAACTGACTTCATTAATTAAAATAAACAACTGACTTCAAAATATTTTTTAAGGTATATTAACGACCTTTATGATTTGGTCAATTCAAATGCAACAAGAACTAACGTATCGATTTACTAACTGACTGTAAAATATAAACTGGTGTGTGACTGAGTAATAAATAGTAACATTAAAGACTAGGGAGCTCTCGTTAAATTTGCTGAAAGCCGTATTTCAGTCATTAACAACCATAACCACCGTAAGTAAAATTAAACATAACTTTAACACCTTACGCAGCAATTTGTTGTTGCTTCGGGGGTACCTAATTGGATATTTAGGCAAAATGGCCGCTGCATTTTTAACCCTGTGGTTATTTCTTGTGGCCATAACCACTAATCCAAGCAACTTTTTAATATCAAATGCATAAATATTTATGTAAAAACAAATGGTTGAATAAATCTTGCTGTTGTTTAAGAAAATTAGGCTTACCTCTCTTCTTCTGCGTTTTGCATATGCCACTCGCTCAACTCCGCGAAAATGTTTTCCTTGTTGCACAGCACCAAAGTTAAAAATGGACGGAACTGCGCCAGATTTTAGAGTTAGACGTTTTAAAGACCAACCGATACTCTCAAGAACATCTACATTTTGAGTAAAACTGTCCTTAGAAAAGTGCTTGGAACAAATTCTGCTACTTTCTGTTGCTCTCCACCGTTTTGAAGATGTCGGACTGTCCTGATTTCGCTTCATACGGATCAGCCATTTTTGTAAAAGTTCTTGATTTTTCAGAGGAAAGCGAAAGAAACTAACATTGTCTTTTGAAGTATTACAACAGTTAATTGCTGCACACTTAGGCATATTCTTTAAATATCGATAAATATTTTGAAATTCACTGTAATTTAGCAGCAACCAAATTCAGTAACAAACAGCTGAAGCGGTTTTTCTGTCACAACAACAAAACATTTTAGGACCTCTCTGACGTCACAAAGCTAAATTACGATTTGACCCCGAACAAAAACCGACGGCCTTCCGATGATTTGGCATGATTTTTGAGCTTCAATTTCTCAAAAAGTAAAAGTTGAACTGGGGTGAAATTTTCAGATTCGCTTATTTACGTCATGATCTTTCAGCACACGAATTAATTCTGAAATCGATTTTCCGTTGCATTTGACCTTTAACACTACAGAAACTGGAGATAAACACTGACCCAATGGCCTAGTAGGCTCGTAAAAAGATTTAGCTTTTTATGGAATTATGCTAAAGGATATACACAAAGGCTCAAATTGGTTTAATGATGTTTCTTTTCTGCTTAAAAAGATGTTGGAGAGAAGAAAGGTATCATAATATAGAAGGTGGTTTGGATGCTTTAATGTGAGAAATTTTGAAAAATACAAAACTTCATTTTCTACTATCCTACCACAATTTGTTTTACCCCTACAAAGTGTTAAAGTATCATTTTGGTGGCATTGTTGTAGGGTGCCTGTATGAGTCAGTGGCATTATTGTAGGGTGCCTGTATGAGTCAATGGCATTGTCGTAATCAGTGGCATTATTTTGTACTTATACTCAAGTTTTGCTGCTCAAAAAAAATTGGCATTTTGTGGTATTAATGGCAATTAGAAAACTTGTGGGGACTCCTCATTCAGCTGCCCGTTGGGTGGTTTTGAGAAGCCTGAATGTCCAAGAAAGTACCTTAGAAATCGATTATCAGTTGATAAAGTTTTTGGATGTAGAATTTACTTATGTAAAGTGTTAAGAATAACGTTTTGAAGATCACATATATTTTGTATTCTGTGTGTCAGATCATTATCATAATCTGTTTGTTACTATGCTTTGTAGTGATGGTAGTTTCCGGTGAGACTTTCTCCAGTTTTAGGAGCAAAATGACTGAATGAATGTTATAAATGGAGGGTTCTTATTTGTAGTTGGGACCCTAGTACCATT
>JAOTRI020118940.1:0-12325 GCA_028564885.2 Zoanthus sanctaehelenae | reverse complement strand
CATACAAAATATTTTATGATACGTTAAAAAAACCCGCACCCATCGCTCTTGTTTCACACTCCCTATTAAAGCTGCATTTGATATCACTCGGTCATCTTTTTTAGAGGAATTTCTTCAAGTTGAGGTGGTGTACTTCTGTACAGATGTTCTTTCCTTCGGATGCCAAAGCCGACCAGGCTGTAAACTTTATGTCGAAATTGTGGTAAACGAAAAGAATAAATTATTGGATTGATAAATGAGTTAGCATAGTGCAAAAACTTGCTGAAAAACAAAAGCCAATGTGGAAGCGAGGCTACTAGGCAAAAGTCACAAAAATAGTTGATAACGTTTAGCAAGTGAAACGGTAGCCAGGTGAACACAAATGATGCTGTTATTGTAATAAGGGTAACCGCGAACTTGCTCTCGTGTCCTCCGCGGACAGATTGGGATAATCGATTTTTAATTTTATACCAGATTGCTGTATAGATTGTGCACAATCCCAAGATACATGCTGTCAAAGCTGATAACATTGTATAAAAGAATACTTGGTATTGTACAATGCCGTGTGTGTAGAGAAAATACAACACGCTTAAAAGTAAAGCCAAAAACCAAACACTCACAATGGCGTCGCGATAACCTTTTCCATTTACTCCTTTCTGATGCTCTATTGGATTACAGAACACATAAAACCTCTCCAGTGCAATTATGCTGAGTGTAAACACTGACGCGAAACCCGAGGCGATATCGATTGCCGTGTAAACGCTCTGATAAGTCTTGTTATTGATATGAAGAGTCAGGAGCGCAATGTACATTGGGATTGTAACAACTCCGATAATGACGTCAGCGCACGCCAGATTAATGAGAAAGTAACTTGAGCGCATGCACAAAAGTTTGACATCTGTTGTAAACGCAACAATGGTGAAGAGGTTCCCAATGAAGATAGCGAGTCCCAGTACACCAAACATGATACTCCAGAATAACCAGTGATCCGCCGAAGAACTTGCCATTGAACATGAAAACTCAATTAGCTTCGAATTCGCCCTCAAGTTCTGGTAATCAAGATTTGCAGAAAATATAGTTAAATAAATCTTTCACTTCTAATTGCACTTTCCCATTTCAAAAAAAGGTGTTAAATGGAAAGATAAACCGTCAAACAAATAGAGGAAGGAAAGACAGAAACAACAAACAGAAAGAGCAAACATTTTCCACATGTAGCTGTTTAAAGACATGCAGTAGATTGTATAAAAACGTAGAAAAAAACCCCTTTAAACTCTAAAGTGATTGCGGCGGTTGGCCAAAACAACAGAAGAATTGATGAATGGATGGATGGGTGAATGAATTAGAGGATGAAAACAGAAGTGAATAATATGTATGTACGGACGGTTGGATGGATAGTTTAATTTATGTACGGAAGGCTGGCATGGAAAATGATATTTTAGTAGAGGGTTTATTGTTCGTTAAAAGATCAGATACCAATTGAATGAATAAGTAGACGATTGTGTGAAAAGATAAGCGGTTGGTTAGGCAATTGAACGGGCTGATTGTACAGATTGTTGAATGATTGACGTGTGTCGGTGCATACATGTTTGATGGGTTGATACGGACATTGCACAGATGAATGCTTGTATTGTGTTTTGATACATGCATTGATAAATGGATGATTCGATAAATGGATTAATGGATGATTGGATAAATGGGTTAATGAATGAATGAATGAATGAATGAATGAATGAATGAATGAATGAATGAATGAATGAATGAATGGATAAATGGTGATCGGTTACATTGACACCGTATTTACTCAATTGAGCGCTACGGCGCTTTTTAATTTTCAGAACTTGAGCTGCGGCGCTCATTTTATTTGTGAATGTAACAAGAACTTTGAACAATAAAATAAACAAGTTTTAAATGTCTTTGTCATTAAATGTACCCATTTTGTCGGCGGAAAGTTTTAACACTGTTCACAAGTTTACAAAATATCAATGTCACTGTCCTCATCATGATCCGAGTCCAACTGTTGCATCGTAACCATTGTTGGATATGCCTCCTCAACATCAGAAGACAAAAATTTGTTGCATTGAAAGGGATTTGTGTCTCCGGCGTTCACCCAGGATGTCCAACTGCGATCGGAGCATTTCTCGGTGCTACAAGGCTGTTGGTCACTTTCCAATAGAATTGTCGCGCCTAATGAAAAACTTTCTAGAGGCAAGCACAGAAAACAAACTTTTCGCACAAGTCACTGGAAAGAGGAATATAGAGAAATTGTCCCAGCAAAGTTCTCGGCCTTCTCGACGGACCTGCGCCTTGCCAAAATTTTGAATACAGAGCTAATTGAAAGAGTTTTTTAAAAAGTACACTCACTTTGAACTTAAAAGCATTGATATGCAAGAAAATAAATTTTCGAGATTGATTTAAGTTTTTTACGGGTTGTTTTATATTAGCGTCTTCAACGATTCCGACGGCGCGTCGATTAAGCGCCGTATTTATATTAATTAGTGCGGCGCTTAATCGGAGGCGGTGCTCTTTAAAACAAATTGATCGCAAATGCGGCGCTAATTTGGAGGAGGCGCTCGATCTGGTAAATATGGGAAATGGATTAACGGATGGGTGCATGAATAAATGGGTGAAGGCATGGATGGGTGGGTAATTGTATAGACGGGTAAGTGTGTATGGATGGGTGACTGTATGGATGGTTGAGTGTATGGATGGGTGGATACATGGATGGGTAAGTGTATGGATGTGTAAGTTGTTGGGTAGATAAGTGGATGGTATGGATAATTGTATGGATGGGAGTATACATGAATGGGTACATGTATGAGTGGTAAGTGTATGGACGTGTAGGTGTATGGCTGGGTACGTGTATGGATGGGTAAGTGAATGGATGGGTAGGTGTCTGGATGGGTAAGTGCATGGATGAGTAATTGTATGGATGGGTAAGTGTATGGATGAGTAATTGTTTGGGTGGATAAAAGGATGGATGGATAAGTGTATGGATGGGTGTATACATGTATGGGTACATGTATGGGTGGTAAGTGTATGGATGGTTGAAATGGGTGGATCGATATATATAGATGGATGGAAGGGTGAATTTTTGGACAGATGGGGGGATAAGTAGTGGGGTGCATAAGCTGATGCATAAAAAGATGTATAGAAGGATGATACCTGGATAAAAAGAGGATAAGTGGATGCATGAAAGAATGCTTAGAGAGGTCGATATATGGATGCATATAAGGGCTGGGCCCAGTTGTTCAAAAGCCGATTAGCAATAACCCAGGGTTAAATGGTTAACCCATGATCTTGTTTCTAATCTTACAAGGAAAGGTTTTAGCTGTAATTTTGGGATTAACAAAACTTTTCCTAGAAAATTCTAAACAGTACTAATAAATAATCGTTTACCTTTTCTTAAAGAAGAAACTCTTGTTTGAATTTTTGCTTAACCTTAACTTTACCAGCCTTTGAACCACTGGGCCCTGGTAAATAAATAAATGTCCAGTTGGGTAGATTAGGTGAGGAGAAGTGGATGCATAAATTTATGCATAGAAGGGTGGATACTTAAATAGACATCCACAAGTGGATAGCTGGTGGATAGATACTCCAATCCCAGACATTTGTTAATTCCCCTTAAATTTTATCTGCAAAACGTTTTGAGATATCTCTAGATCAACACGGACAATGATTTTTGTTCAGTTTCGCATGTAGTTTTCCGGACGTCGGACCACTCATTTGATATTTCTATCGAATAGCATCGTTTTGTTCTCAATGTAATTTTTCTATATTTCAAGATTGGTTTAAACATTGCAAACGAAGTTCTTGTATTGTATATATACGAATTCAGAAAGAATTAAGAGAAAAATATCATATATATGCCCTCGGCGGGAATCGAACCCCACATCTTCGGTTACTAGTCCGACGTGTTAACCACTACACCACAAGGACCAACCACGCTGGCAACGTAGCCGGACAATGTTATGTAGATGGTAACTGTAGGGGTTCCCAGGGCGATATTTTCCTCTATTGATAAGCGTGTAAGTCGACTTTGCAGAGGGAGGAAAACCGGAGTACCCCGAGAAAAACCCTCGACGTCAGATTGAGATCGACAAATCTCATCCCACATAGCAAGCCCAGGAATCGAACCCAGGTCATAGAGGCGGAAGGCACCACTGATGACCACTATGCCAACCTGGCTCCCATTTTAAAATTTTAATTATGAAAATGCAAGCTTACATCGCAATTGAATATATCCCGTCTTTTTGTGTGTGTTTACATGTGCGTGAGTATTGTGTGATATATTTAGCCCATCCCAGCCTAGTTATTTAATTTATAGTTAAAATTTTAGCACCCTGGTATTTTTAACTTTTTAGTTTTGTAATATATTGTCAATATTAAAGAAAAAAGTGGTAAATAAAGTTGTTGTTGTTGTTGTCACAGTAGCTCAGTGGTAAGGACGGCGGACTATAGAACGGTTGGACACACATAAGCGAGGGTTCGAATCCTACCGTGGACATCTCAGGTATATTTGAACAAGAAAGAAAACTTAGAAAATTAAGTAGATTGATATCTAAAAAGAAAGGGAGAAAAAGGAAACTGAAGGTAAGGGATGGGAGAAGGAGAATAGGAATTAGTATATTATTACGAAATTATTTACAATCTTTTTTATGTTCCCCAAAATATCCATGCCCCACATTTCAAAATGAGTCCCCAAAAATATAAATCCCTTTTAAAGACCGTAAAAAATATAACCTAGATCGAAAAAACAGTCTTGAAATCAAAAATAAACAACAACATTTATACCCATCATTCTTTGCTGTTCCCTTCATAGCTCGATATAGTATTTTAACATTTTTTAAGAACATTGTTTTGCGGACCGAGAATGTTTATATTTTTGTTTTTTGGTCGATTGTAGACTGAAAATATTCTTACGCTCGAATATTCCATGACATGAAATTCCCGTTTTTAAAAAGATGATGGTATTGAAGAACTTCAAAGGCAAAAGATCTATGTGGCAGATTTACCATTTGGGATTAGAGTGCTATTGCAATATATGTAATCAGTTATGCTTTTTTCAAACATGCAAAAATATAAATCTGAGCCTGAGTGTTATATTCTTGGAATAGATATATAATCTTAAAAGTTGGCCAACTTCAGTTGCAATATTCTTATAAAAAGCGAGTAGTGTAACCATGACTGCTTCTTTTTCAGTACTAAGAGTAAGACATGCACTTGTATGCGAAATGGCTATAGAGAAGGACCGCTTTATCCTCGGATAATTTTATCTAGAATGTCTGAAGATTTTTAATAGTTCATCCGTGAATAATTTCAAAAGATTTATTGAAACTTAATTAACTTCGGTTAATGATAGTCAGTATCAAACAGAATCAATTTTTTTTCTTTGAAAATATGAAAAGTTTTTATTGATTTTGGTTTGTCAAGCAAAAAATTATTCAAACGTTTTGACTTTGGAAGGCTGTCCGTGTGAGTAAACTGTCTCGTTTTAACTTTGTTCGTCAAAAAACCCCAAAAAATCTTTAAAATACAATTTTCTATGTTTTTTAAGAGATTGTGAAAATTTAACAAAAGAAAATGTTATAAAACTTTGACAAGGAATACGTGTTCTTAAAACTTACCGATTTGGGAAAACTTGAAAGATCACTTTTGTTGTTAAATATTGCCGATAGATCTGCAGAACTCCCTTTTAATTCGAAAGTCTGATACGATAAGAATTCTTTTTACTCACTTTATTGTAATGAACGGTAATCGTGTTGAGCTTTTCATATATAAGACACACATCCTTTAATCTTTAAAAGCCGTGGTTTTTAAATTTGTTCGGATAACGTCAGTTTGTCTCGCACGCTGAGCCTTTCAAAGACAAACTTGTTTAAATTTGTATATTTGTTCATTCATTTTCACTTTAAATATTTACTTAACAACCGCGAAAAACTAGTTGTAGCTTTATAAGATTTCTAAAACTGATTTAATGTAGGTTAATAAATTCTTTGACAGTTTATGAGCACCTTCCGTTAGGGAAAACTTTTGAAACATATCAGAATTTCAATTTTAACTAATATCTATGAGTTATGTTACTTATTGATGTAAAACCTTAAGAAGGTTCTATGCTGACTTCCAACTAGGAAGAAGTTTCTTCAAATCGTTAACTGTGTGTTATATTTAACAAACATTTAGACTTCCAAAGGTGAAGTTTCTTTCTCAAATCATCCATAATTCATGGTCATCAGGTGGACGAGTTTTTTTTTACGGTAGCCCAAAAAGGCCACAACAGAAAATAAAAGACTACAACTGTACAAGACAAACAAATAAAATTAAAACAAAAAGAAATTACAATCGGCTAATAAATAATGTATACAACGCAAACAAAAACCCACAATACAAACACCAAATCACTTACAACGCAAAAACAAAATACACAACTAAACACAAAAATAAGAAAAACTGCCCAAAAAATAACTCAACGCAAAAATCAATATCAACATGTAAAGCATTTGATTTAGTATTGTACATGATACAAAGATTGTATTGAAAACCAAACTTACTTAGAACTGTATAGGACAGCCCTGAACTCTATGTACTTCCTGAAACGTTTATTTTATAAACTGATTTGATTGTGTAGTTTGCGTCACGAGTCCAACGAGTAGTTGGCCGTGAGGTCATCGTTTGTAACCTCAGTCCCATAATCCTTGTATACATTATTTCGGTATGGAGAAGTCTGTACTCTTGTGCCACCAAGGGTTCATTTATATCTTTACTTGGAGCATTCAGAAAAAAAGACATTAATGAATGCACAATGTCACATCTCTGATATTTGCAAGAATTTCTCGCGCTTTAACAACTCTTCTAATATCAAAACAACATATTACATCTGTTAAACCAGACGCATTTAGCAATTGAAAGTCAATGTGCCGACGAGAGCTTTTACACCCTATAAAATATAATCAACGTTTCCAATACTCGCTCGATCATTTCGTAGTTAACTTCCCGCCGCAGATCAGACTTTTTTTGAATTTATCAAAATTACGTACTGAACTAAAAAGATCGTTCAGAACGACGTTACTTGCAAAAGCGACTGGTCTATATTTATTGGAAAGACGGAAGGCTTTCGATAGACTTTAGATTTGCCATTTGCCAACGGTATTTACAGTAGTACCTAGTTGAATAAAAAGATCTTTTTGCAATTAGAACTTTCATCGGAATACGTACTATTTCCTTTATCTGATTCATTCAATTTGTTAACCAATATCCATAGCAATAAACAAGACATTTTGGTAGTGAACATTTAGATCGAAGTTGAATGCAATATATAGATTAAATGGACGTGGCCGTGGGCTGAAAGCACTTCCTGAACTCACCACTGGGTTACCTGTGGTAAACCCAGTCATAAAGTACATGCAAGTTGTTTTTTTCCGGCATGTACTAAAACCAGGAACGCCGGAATACTAAAACCCGGAACGCATAAAAAATAGATAAATTAATTAAAAAATAAGTAAATAGAAATAAAAAGATCTGAAACTCTGACGTTAGGACCCCAAAAAAGTGTTCTATGCAATTACTAACACTACGAGTTAGATTTTTGCGTTTGACCGCTCACTGTGCTCGCTGTCTTCTTTTTCTGCCGATCGCGAGTTACCAGCGGTCACAATCTCTTATAAAAGGCAATTTAAGCTCTTGTGACTGCTGCAAGTAAACACGGAATGTCAAGAAATGTATATTTCATAAAACCTTTTGAATCTAGTTTTGAACGTTTACTCATATATATAAACAAGTATAAACATATATATCAAGGTCTTTTGGCCCTACAGATCTGTTTTGTGAGGAAGCTTGTCAACAAATGCTTCCCCAAAGGCAGCCCACTCCGCAAAATATTTAATAAGAGCACAGTTAAAATCAGCTACAGTTGCATGAAGAATGTTAAGCAAATATCCAATGCAAACAACAAGAAACTGCTGCGAGAATACTATGACAACATAGAAACACAGGCTAAACTTTAGGATACCCCGACACTGTCTTTTATTCTGCGCACTCGTCGTTCTCTAGAACCAAATGCCCAGAATTATATTAAGGACAGTGTCGGGGTATTCTAAAGTTGCTCCAAAACACAGCCAAGCCAGCCAGCTGAGAGAAAATGCAACTGTCGGAAAAAAAGCGAATGTCCACTAAATGGCAACTGCCTTCAAAAATCAATCATCTACCAAACAACGGTTATTCGCTAAGACAGCCATTCAGGAAATGTCGGCCTTACGGACAGCGAATTCAAAACACGCTAAAGAAACCACACTGCCTCATTCTGAAATCAGAAATTGAAAAACTACACTGGACCAAGTAAATATAACAATATTGACTTTAATATCTCATGGAAAATTATCTCGCGTGCTAAATCATATTCTAGTGAAACCAAGCAATGCAACTTATGTTTAAGAGAAAGAATTTTTATAATTTGAAACCAGCACCTCTGTTCACTGGACAAAGAAATGAGCTCGTCTCCACCTGCCGTCACAGGAAAAAATCTCTGCTTAAGTTCAATTAACTCTCTCGGGACCAACTTTTATAACTAATATATGTAATTATTCATAAATCAATAAAGCAGTTCTATCCAACCCCAGAGAAGTTAGGGCTTCAACCCTCACAAAACAGATCTGTAGGCCTATTCAATTTGTCCGCATTCTTGATATATTTATATATTTGTGAGTAAACGTTCTAAACTAGATTCACAAGGTTTTACTAATTATACATTAATTTTCTTGACATTCCTTGTCTACTTGCAGTAGCCACAAGAGCTTAAAAATTCTCTTTACAAGAGATTGTGACTGTTGGTTACTCGACAGTAAAATAAGACAGCGAGCACAGTGAGCGGTCAAACGCGAAAATCTAACTCGTAGTGTTAGTAATTGCATAGAACACTTTTTGGGGGTCCTAACGTCAGGAGTTTCAGATCTTTTTTTTTTCTATTTACTTATTTTCTAATTAATTTATCTATTTTTTATGCGTTCCGGGTTTTGGTACATGCCATTTTTTCCACAGCAAGCAATGCAGACAGAGCTTGGACCTGCGGCCGCGCAGGCTATTCCCACACGGTTTATTTTTAGGTAGCCCGGTGGACGCATTGAAATTACCGATAACGAAAGGGAGTCTTTTTAATAAAGTACAAAATCTCTGTTGCTAACTAAATTCAAAATATTGCAAGTTATATAATTTAAATCCTTTATCAAACAAGACGCTCTGCAAGCGTTCACTGGATTACCTTTTGTTTCAGGTCCCTCTTCTTACCATAGGTAACTCAGTAATGAGACGTGATATACATTAACTCTTTTTGGGACAGAGAGTCGACAGTATTTATGCAACACAACTGTAAAATACATACAAAAAGTTTTTAATGATTTTTTCGTTACAAGTTTCGTTTTACGTTTAGTAAATCTATGTTTATACATAAAAGGCTTCCACTCTCAACGTGCTAAAGTTGTTTTCCAATCTAGTCCGAGGATGATCGAGCCAGAATATCAGCAGAGATTCTGAGCGATGTGGCAGAATATTCTTTGCTTTAAATTTTGTTCAGTTTGATATGAAGCCCCCAAGCTTTTTATAATTACAGCTCTGGCTAAGCTTGGTAGAGCTGACTGGTTAGTGATCTAAAAAAGTATCACACCTAGAAAGTGATCTAAAAAAGTATCACACCTAGAAGAAAAGTGCCTAACCGTGAACTTGCACACAACAGGACTAACAAATCTTGCAATTTTCTTTCTAGTTTGCTACCAGTTTCCTCACCAGTTTTCCGGCAGTGTTACTACATCTTGACCGTTGAAATATACTTAAATGAAATATAGGTTATTCATCTTTTTAAAACTACACTTGCTTTTTGAAATGTTTTCAGTTGTAAAAAAAAGTATTTAAATTTCAACTAATGGCAATCAGAAAGCCTAACTGATTATAACATATTTTCTTTACGTAATTTCTTTGGCTTAGAATTTCAACTTGGTTTTTTGTCGTCACATAAATATCACATCAAAACGTCAATAATTTTATATTAAATATGCTGTTAAAATCTGATGTTTTTTATTTCCCCCAAACATGGACCTTATTTATCATATATGATGACAATTGGGATAATCTTTTAGTCTTTGTTCAAATTAGCTAGCCCAACTAGACTTATTTTAAGATACAGAAGCTTTACAATTATTTTGAAAGTTTAACTACAGTAAATAACCAGGAACTAGGGCTAATGGTCAAAGAGTAATTTGAATAAAGGCAAGAAAATGCTAAAATTGTCATCAATATATATATGAATATAAGGTCTATAAACATATTAAATATAATTTATGTGTCATTTAATGAAACTGAAATTTTTATCATTTTGTCCAAACATCAACAGCTTAAAGATAAGGTTCCCTGTTCCTTAGACAAATATAAAAATAATACTTTGATTTCTCTCTGTACATATAAATAATATGTAGACAGTAATAGAGTATATTATCTCTAATTTCTAATCCAGCCATCAGACTAGAGGATAGCTTGCTTGGGTGGCAACACCACATAGGTTATTCTTCCTGGCAATCTTGATATATCCTTCATCACCCCATACAGTGGCCCAACTGCCAAAGCAAAATATCAAAACAGAACATTAAGAGTCAACCCAAACAATGCATACATGTGCTACCACACATCTGAATGAAAAACAAATCCCTGATTTTTCCTTGATCTAGAGCAAATTTCACTGATAATAACTTATGGTAAACTAAAGTCAGCTACATTGATGTTTCTAAAGAAACAATTGTAATAAATTTATAAATTACGTACACTGCATAGGGAAAGAATATACCGATGTTTTCGATATTAGACCTTTTGTAACAAGTTCTAATAATTCAATCAACACACCTACAGATCAACAACACTATATATAAAACAACTGATTAGTTGTTTTAAAATAGCTTTTAAAATGTTCTTTTCAGAAAGTGACAGTTGCCAAAATTTCTCCAACGAAAGGCAATTCTTGTCAATGTTAATAATTAGTCAAATTCAATTTGCTATGGCAACCATGCCATCTACTTTCACAATATCTCCACCTACTTCAAATCTTATAATATTGAAAACCCTGCATAGTGGTTATCAGATTTGCTTCCAACCTATACGACCCAGAATGAATTCCTGGACTCCGCATGTGGGCTGACATTTGTTGATCTCAATCTGACTCTGAGGGTTTTTCTTCAGCTACTTGAAATTAAAAACAGATTCAATATACAAACCTGTTCTTTATTAGCCAGTAATCCTGGCCATTTTCATTGCCATAACCCACAGCAAGAACACCATGATCAAGCTTAACAGGACTGCAGGCTAGATCATCATAAACACCTTTGTGATAGAAATGGAATGTACTGTGACTTGCATCAATTGCTACAGAAATAGGACCAACAGAAGCTAGGGCTTCTTTCAGGGCCTCTTCATTGCCACTTGGTATATCCACAAAGCCAGAATCTGTAGCTCCAACTGTTGATTCATTGAATCGACATTTACCAACCTGAAACAATAAAAGAGTTAATATCTAAAACTTTGCAAGTACATAAAAAGAGCAAATCTTCTACCTCTTAATAACAAAAAGACACCTGTGTTTCACACAATTAAAACCTTGAAATAAAAACAAAAAAAAGTTGATAATCATTAATATTTAGAACAAAACACAGCTGTTCGTTGCATAGGTGGGAATTACATAGGGTCAAAGATAAGAAACTAACTTAGAATTCTTTTTAATATAAAATTCAAGGGAAACAAAAATCAGTAGATAAAAATTTGTAGATGAAAATAGAATAAGTATTATATATTTAATTGTTTCAACCAACCTCAGCAAGATATGGGTAGCTTGCTTCTGTGTCAAGACCCTGATTTTTTATGTACCTAAAAGCATTATCCATGAGTCCACCATGGCAGCCATTGTTCCCATAAGAAAATGAACAGTCTACCAAGTTTTGCTCACTCAGTGAGACCAACCTGCCAGTCTTCTTAAAATGTTGCCCTTCCAGTGCACCAGTCTTTAACAGGAAATAAAAAGATTCAGATTAATTCAAAATTGAAGGGTCTTGTACAAAAATGAAGTAAGTAACTTTGTATAAAGAGTTAAATTCTCCCAAGTGTTTTAAAGACATAATAGGGATGATGCAGGGAGAAACAAGAACTTGATCACAAGTCACTTACATTGTTTTTGCACTAGAGCATTTAATTGTAACAATCATTCTTTGCATTATGAAGAGGATTTTTACAGATTGAAATAATTTTTAACCCTCTGACTACTGGGAGGTTTTGCCATTTTGAACAATTTTTTGTATGAAAACAATCATTTGGCTTTCTCTAA
>JAOTRI020118929.1:0-12326 GCA_028564885.2 Zoanthus sanctaehelenae | reverse complement strand
AGAGCTGTTATATGAACATGCTGTTCGCTTGTCTCCAACTGATTCATCCAACGTTGTTTACAATGAAATGCTTTTAATTTTAAAGCTTCAGCAAGTTGCTATAATAATTCGTGATCTAGAGTCAAGAGACGAACAGTCGACGAGTTTTCAAACAACAACAGGCAGCAATCAAAATTGTTGAAGACCAAAATTTATGATTTCTCGGGAACAAGTAGAATACTTGATTTCTAATGGATTTAGCGCCGTTGACATCGGCAGACTCCTGGGAGTATCTCTCAGTACAGTAAGGCGCAGACTAAGGGAATACGATATAGACACATCGAGGCCATTTTCGGACTTAAGTGAAGAAAAACTTCGCGAGCTTGTACGAGAAGTTAGAAAAGACAATCCCAGAAGTGGTTACAGGATGATGTTGGGATACCTTCGTTCGAGAGGTTATAGGGTGCCACAACTGAGAGTACGCCAAATGATGCAGAAGGAAGATCCAGAGGGGACCGTTACGCGTTGGATGAATACTGTAAGAAGACGTGTTTACTCAGTCAGCGGACCCAATGCCCTTTGGCACATAGATGGTAACCACAAGTTGATTAGGTACTTTCTTGTCTTATGTACTACCACACTTTCCAGCGTTTTGAATTACAGGCAGCCCAGGAAAAAGATTTTAAATAGGATCTGAAATCTTAAGTTTAGCAAAGTAAAATTGTAATTTTGTTTTGTATTCATTTTTGATTGAAATTTGTGTTCAAATAGATAAACAATATTGTTGGAATATTAATTTTTTTGTTTGAGTACTTTGTATTCCCCATGTCCTATCAGATTTGTTTAATTTACATTTTAAAATTTTATTTAGATGGAGAATGGTTATACATGGTGGAATAGATGGATATTCTCGTATCCCAGTATACCTCCACTGTTCAGCAAACAACCATGCCTCAGCTGTTATATCTTTGTTTCTGAAAGCCGTTCAGCAGTTATCGACTGCCATATCGAGTACGTTCAGACAAGGATGGGGAAAATGTTGATGTCTCCCAGTTTATGCACGCTCATCCAAGATAAGGACCTGGGAGGGGGAGTATGATTGCTGGTAAGAATGTCCATAACCAAAGGATAGACCGTTATTGCGTGATCTTTACTACCAAAAGATAACAACCTTATACCAACTCTTCTACCTTATGGAAGATAACAGAATCTTGGATGTGGCCAATGAATTGCAAATAATTTTCCTTCATTATATATTTTTACCACGTGTAAATGAGCAAATTGCTGATTTTGTAAATGGTTGGAACAATCATTGCCTTTCATCAGAAACTAACAGAACACCAAATAAGCTTTGGATTCTCGGTATGCAACAAACATCAGAGGCAAATACAACTGTTTCAGCAGAAATGTTTGCGGTAAGGTATCATTTCATATAAATTAAAGGCATTAATAAGAAGGTACTTATTATTAACATTTTTATTAAAATTGTGTGTTTTACTTTTGTCAACTGGAAGAATTTCAAAAACAAAATAAAAAAGAAGCAAAAAACAAATAGAAAACAAAAACAAATAGATCCCATGTGTTTGTGCATTCGTTCAGTAACAGATCACTGAGGACGTTAAACTGTGGTAAGAATATCAGTGACACATTCAACTATCGCCAAGTGTAAAATTTGTTAACTATAGACGCACTTCAGAACTTTGTTTTTAAAGAGATAAATTTGCAAATTTGCTTCATCAACTCTAAAAAGACAAGGAGCAAGACTAAAACTACAGGGTGTTAGAACACTAAATTGTTAACTTTTTTTAACAACATTTGTACAAGATTTTTACAGAAAATATTAAAAAACACCTATGTGCAAGAACAGTAATCTGAAAAGTTGGGTGGGCGCTTACTCGGTGAAATACGGTAATACACTTAACAACTCAAAGCGCTTGCAAAGAGAATTAAATTTTAGATATGTAATTGATATTCCTAAAATAATAGTTATAATACTGACAAAGACATTTGCATGACACTTAAAAAAACCGTAGGTTAATAGTTTTTTATATTAACGTAATTCACATTTCAAGCATGGAAATATAGAAATATAGATTTACTAGATCTCACTTCATCAGTATCGCCACAATTGTGAATCGGTATGACATCCAGATCCCTCTGGAGAGGTCTTATGAAAATTTTGCCATGTGCACCTTAATTGTCTTTAAGCCTTGGACCAGTATAGGGTGGTTCAATGGCCATAGTCAATTCACACCGCTGAGAAGAGCATAGCCACCTGCACTTCCAAGTTTAGGAAATTCTATTTTTATTTTTTGATCGAATTCAAGCAAGGAGCAGTCAGAGAAAAATGTTGATCGTTTTCTTCTAGGTTAGCTGTATTCGGAGGTTGTTGGAGATTTCTTCGCGTTTTTGTCTGCCAGGCACACGAATGTCCTGGTCCAAGTGGGTCGTTGCTTTGATTTTTTGTTTTTAGGTTTTGTTTTTACGCTGTCCTTACTTCGTTTTCTGCTTGTATAAGTTGCAGATGAAGGGTTAAAACCAAACAGGCACCGATGCTCTTGAAATCCAACAGATGATAGTAGTGTACCGCGACTAGAGCTCCGTACAACTTACTGAGCTACTGAAGTCTGAAGGTTCGTTACCAGGTCCAGAATTAGTATTTGGCCTCCACTTAATATTTGATAAACAAACTAATGTACATGTAACCACTGCATTGTTAATGAACAATCACTGGTCCACCCTTACAAATACAAAATAGCAATTAATTTCCCTTTCACGAACTTCACCCCAACCCACACCTTCCCCCACCGAAGATAAGTTACTCAACCCTGACCTCAAGCTAACTTTTCCAATCCAGTGTTATCAATACATGTAGCTGTGTGTAAAGTGAATCGAGCAGGATGGTTAATCATTGGCAACAAAGAGTGCGAGTACATTATATCAAAAAAATCATTAGTACTCTTATGTTGCTGATATTATTTTAAAAGGTCTATGTTGAAATCACCCATAAGATAACAATGTTTTTGATCCTTTGTGAATTTTTGCAATATACTATTCAGATTGTCCATAAACAATGACAAGTCTGCACAAGAAGATCTATAAATAATTTCAATATTTGCATTTTTTGATTGGGTCTTAAAATCTCAATAAACTGTCTTTTAGTGCTGTGTGAGTCAAAAACAGCAATATCTTTTCATTGTTTAAAATTTTTATAATTCTTCATAAACAGTCCTATACCACCACCAGACCTATCATCACGAAATTCATGAATAAGATTAAATCCAGAAGAGTTGATATATGATATAGTCGCTATTTAAATCTCCGTTATAAAGACAAGTGTCAGTTATGCCTAGAACGCTCTTGTTCCAATCTAATTGTACTGTATTGCAGTTCAAATAAAGCAGTTTAAAAAGATTCGTCGTCTAAATGTACAAACGACAAATCATAGTCATGAATGCTATTAGATCTAATCATTTTATAGTAGGATATTAGAAATCTAATTAACCAAAATATGTCTATAGTCCCATATCAATAATATAATATTTGCAATATAAAGATCACTTATTTGTTTGACCTGGATCACGTCTATAGTTTCCTCAATGATTCTCTAGAGCCTTCATTGTGATGATCAAGAGTTTTCTGTTGTGTTTTGGAAATTGATTCTGGGGCAGGTAACCCAGGATCAGGTCCAGAAGAAGCAAACATCGGTTGTGAGAATGATTGTGACGTGTGTCCTGCAAATGGCGGATTGTAGAGGTGGCCTGGGGGATAATGGCGTGGGTATCTCGTTCTGTCTTGAATAACTAGCTTGCAATAGCTAAGATACGCAATTTTGCTCCGTTATTTGTCCGCATTCATTTTAGGAAAAAGCTCCTTGCTGTTTTGGAGTATGCACAACGAGAAATCTTCTCTGGTCGTTTATCATTATCCCTTTAGCTTTCTCCTAGCTTTAAGAACCTTTTTGCGGTCTTTGTAACAAAGAAATTTTGCAATAACTGGTCTTGGTTTGGTTTCAAATCTTTTCTTGCCCACGCGATGAGCTATTTCAATTACGTTATCATTGGTATCGAGCTGCTAGGAGATAACATCTATGACCTTCTCTTCGGATTTTTCCCAATTATTATAGCCAGTTTCATCAGTTCTCTCGAAGCAGAAATAATTTTGTCTACATTGATTCTCGTGGTCGTTCAACTAATATGTTTACAGTAGATTCCTTTGACTCTAATCGTTTCTGACAGTTAATTTTCTTGAGATCAGCAAGTTCAGCTTGATGTATTCAAGGCTCACTCGAGTTGCTTGAATTTTTTTGAAAATGTTGTCCATTCTGGTATTCTTTGAATTGACGATAACAGTAAAAAATGATTAACACTTGTGTTAAGCTGAGAAGGGTTTATTTATCTTCAGTATCAAGTCGATCTGATTTGTTGGAGTTTCTAAATGTATTTCCCCCTCCCGCCATGTCAGCCAATAAATTTTGTCATTTTGATATTTAGCGTTTTTTTCGTTTCTCTATTTCCCCTTGGCTTTGGCCAACTTCAAGTTCTCTTTCTCCCCTAATTTTCGTGCTACTATGACGTTTTCATTTGTCTCTGACATACCATAACCGTCGTCTTGCTCGTTTTCTGTTTCGTCTCCTATAAGTACTCACTGCATGGCATTTCTACGAAGAGCTCAAGAGGCATCACTTTTCGCGCACTATCTTGCTGTTTCAAAAATATCCACACTTCACATCTTAGTGTTTCTGGGGAACGTAAAATTCCAATATTTTTAACTGACACTTTCCATTGCCATTGTAGCTTACCTAGTATCCCTGATTTTAAAATTATTCATTTTGTTTCTTTTGTCGTTAAACTCATGCAATGGAGAGAAAAAACAAAAAAAATTGTATCTCGAGATTGTTCCTGGCAGCTGCTTTTTTCGTTTTCGTTATTTCCTTCATATTTTCTACAGCCACTGTCAGACTTGTTATTATTTCCAGAGACCCACGAGATGTTATCACAATGTGTTTCGGGGTGCTCATATTTGACCTTGTAACGAAATAGTTTCAAGTTTCTTTTGATAATTTTTTTTGGTTGACATAACGCCTTTTAGGTGCAGATTTTGCAACGCGAGAAAATGGGTAAGAAACTGGGATTATTTCTCCAAGTGAATAGGTCGACGGGGGATTGTTTTCTCATTTTTCTACCATTATACCGCTTATCCCAAATATTACTTGCTACTTTAGCTCCTTATTGCGTATATTGGAGCACTTGTGTGTATTTTTCTTAAAATCTTTTGGTTGGGGGTACGGAGGTTTCATTGTTCAGAACATACCGTAATATATTAGTGAGTATATTATTCTCCCCCCCCCTTACTAGTTGGAATATCTTTTCTATGTAGAACAAAAATTGATCTGATTACTGTGCAGGCAAAATACCATATAGTATTTTGACACGGTTCTGCTTTAGGAACAGGAGGCATAGCTTGTTTTGCTAGTAAAAAATGGTTGATAGTAAATATTGGCATGAGAAATTATTGTTTTTGCTTTACAAAGTTGACAAAATGGAGAACATATTTGCTTTCAACTTCAACTTTATTATTAGAATTCAAAAATCCAAATTATAAATAAAACTTACGTGCAAGTAGCATAACTATTTGAGACGGGTCAATCGTTGATACATATAGATACCAATTAAAAACAGCTTATCAAAATGGTACTATATTTCTATAATTATTCAATACTGTACCAATGATTAACCTGATACTTTGACACTTATCCAACGTGTAAATTAAAGTAAAGGTTATCAGAGCAGGTTTCTTGGTAAGTCTTTCTTGGATGGAACAGGGCAAACAACTATACTGCCAATATCTGAGACCTTATGAGATGCTGCAGCAAACGTGCTTGCTATGCGCTGCACAGGCATAAATGTTGAGGTACCCCTATTAAGTGTCTGATCCTGTCACACTTCAATTGGATTGCTATAAAAAATCTTTTGAAGGGTGTTGTTTATACCAGCTCATTATTGCAAAAATGTGTCTTGTCCAGCGCCCATGGAACTGGATTTCATGGCTAGAGAAAGAATTCACAAATCCCGGTCCCATTTCTAAAGTTGTCTAGTTAATTGTTCCATCTGAAAATGTCCATGGAGCTCTAAATCTAGCTGACCTCAGACTTCGACAATACATCTGGGAGCCATAAGTAATTCTGCTAAGTTCGACTGTTGCATACTTTTTGACCACCTGGCCCAGTCTACTCTGACATATATCTATGGTTGGATACATAACTTGATAAGAACTTTTTAGTATCTGTAAGTCCTCTCCACCTAGTGAGGCACGTACAAAATGATCAGGCAGATACACTGTTGCAAGATCATTCCACTTCACACTGGCAATTGTTGTACTTGAACCTAAGTAAATTTGTTTACAGCCCTCCATGCTATCATCATTATCATTTGGGAAGCAACGGAGGAAAGTGTTCAGCAAACTCCTAATGGGGTGAATACTGTCAGCAAAAGAACAAGTTAGAAATGTTCTCATAATCTGTACCTCTGGGTTCTTATTATTAGTGTGGAAGTTGCCAAGCAAACAATTGTATCTTTCAAAGCTGAAAGACCAAAATCCATACAAAGGTCCATAATCCAGGATAAATTCCTTAAGGTGTGGATGTAAGTGCATGTTGGGTTTGACAGGCACCATAATGAGCCTTAAACTTTGTACAAAACTTCATTAGCAAGTAGTCTCCTTTTCTAATGTCATCTGTAGTAATTAAATGGTTTCACAAGTGTCCTACAAAACATAACAAATATTTTCCAACATTCAGGTCATTGTCTGGCAGACACAATAAATGGAATATAACATTGTACAATTTTTCCATTCATATGCTGTCAATGACCTATCATAGTTTGAAAAAATGTTGGAAGGTATTCTCCCATTATTACATGTATTATAGAAATTCTCTCATCTGCTTGTGTTAAACCTTGCCGAGACAGGTGTTTGCTGTCAATTCATAACCTTGAACATTGATTTTGCAGTTCCTAGGAACAAATTATGCATAGGGTCGATTGCACAAAATCGAACTACATAATAATCTAACTCCAATAGTGTCGTGTAACGGACTCCAAACCGATTTTCCAGCTGCTCTCTTTTTGCTTTGCTCTGAGCTCGTGACAGTTGATTAACTCTCATTCTTTGCCCTGCATTCGTTCTAAAACCCAATCGTCACGATCAAAGCCAGAGTAATCTAGTTTCTCTCCAAACCCTTTAGGAGTAGACTTGAAACCACGTGAACATCCGAGCTTAGCACCATGACCTAAAAATTCACAAAGCTTTCTTGATGTTGGAATGTCCGATGATGCACATAACATTGTTGCCCTAAATTTCAAAGGAAACAATCTAGACATGCTCGTATCGAAATGGAGTTCAATCCAAATGGCTTTTAATTCATTGGCTATTGTGGGCAGAAAAACTGGTTTAGTGAGGCTGGTTCCTTAGATAGTCTGGAATAATTTCAACAAGAAATACATTTTCTCGCTTGAAGCGCTCTTCTCTAAAAAGGCTCATCCGAACAAAATAGAAGATTCCTAAAAAAAAATCACTTCGCCTCTTGATTGTAGAAATCAATCACAATTCATCATAAAAGCATAATTCCTTTCCTCATCTAAGAAAGGTTGGCCACCAACATTTAAGAAGTCTTTCCAGACCTGTCTATCATAAACATCACCATATTCTTCATTAACAATATTCCTTTTTCATCCATAGTTCAAATTTCTCTGTAATGGCTTTTCGTTTAACAAATCTTTCCAATGTTATACAAATAAAATAACGAGAAGATTAATCATTTTTAAACTTGTAATCTAGTTTAATTTAATTTAGTTTAAAAGACTCAAGGGAATTGATTGGTTTTGTTCATTCAACGTTGATTTGAGATTTTATATAAATAGCATCTCAGCTATTTTCCTTTATTTTAGTCTCCGAAATTATACGCTAATATACTAGTATCTTAAAGTGAAATGTTTAAATACGGAGGAGTTTTTGTCTCTACCACTATGTTCTAAAATACGTTCTTCAAGTCCTCGTGCTGTCTCACCAATGTACCTATGTAAACAATGTTCTTGCGGGCATTTTATTTTATAGAGTCATGTTTATATTGAGTGTTTGTGTTATCTTTTATTTTGAAATGTGATTCAAGTTTCTTAGATTTAAAAGCAAAAACAGGGTTTTTATTAGGTGGTAGGAAATTTTTTTGTTGCACGTTTTAATTTCTGTACTCATTTTATTCCTTTATCTCATTTGTACGGTAGTGTCATAAAAACTGTTTTAAGCTACTTTCTTGATCGTTGACTATTTGGTTGTTCTGTGCGTTATCATTGTTTCGTTTACTTTTTACTTCATTGATGATGTAGTCAATTACTCAGTTTGGATAGCCGTTGATGTCATGGAAGGTTTTTCGTAGGTAATCGAGTTCGTTTTTTAATAATTCTTCGTTTAAGCAGATGTTAAAATCTTTCTTAATCAAACCTCTTAGTGTGCTCCTTTTCTAGATTGTGGGCACTTCTGCTTCCCAGTGTATGTATAGGTCAGTGTTCGTTTTTTTCCGAGGTACTGTGGTCCAGTGACACCTGAAACTTTTAGGTCAAACTATTAATCAGTCAGCACATTAAAAAACGAAATGATTTCCCTTTCAGCTTTCAGAGCCACAAAATAACTATAATTACGGCAGAAACAAAATTCGTTAATTATAAAACTACTGTCACAGACTCATATTGTTGTTAATTTCAACGATTTGTGGTCAGGTTTAAAGGTTTTTCAAGATGTTGTCAGTTTCCATAGAGCGTGTACGCCATTCAGGCACTGAATAGCAAGTTGAATTGAATTTAACAAGAAGTGGTGCCTCATTGAACTTACCTTCTTAGTTACTAGGTTTGAGGTCGCTATAAAAGTAAGGATCGATTGTGACTTCAAAGCTTTTGTGTTTCGGCGATTAGTTTTTTTACGCACGTGTCGGAAGACATCGCGGAGACCCATTTGGTTGCACCTTACATTGCGTTTGCAAACTGTTCAATGAAAACTATGCACGTCCCCTTTTACTGGATCGATGAACTGGTATTGTTTTTTCCAACTGAAACTGAAGAAACAATTGTATTTTGAGGCTCCGTCATATTTTCTACACAAGTTTGTTCTTTTCGGAGACGTTGCCAATTCAGACTCAGACATGGCGGCAGGCTGGCAGTGTCTCAGTGAACAATTAATTTGGCGCCAAATGAAAGCACATTAAATATTGTGATCAAGGAGTCTTTTTTTGTTGAGCAAGCTTTCGTTTCACCTGTTAATACAATTCTTACTGAATTACATTATAGGAAAATACGAAGTACTTTTCTCATGAAACAAAATCAAAAACGTTTTACATAACAACTATTAAATACTGTGCACAATCTAGAATCCAATTTTTGTGCGTCTATGCTGATAGTGAATCCCATATCATCTTACTGCTATAATAACATTGAAAAATATCTAAAGATAAATTATCTCATAAAGTTGATGTAACGTTACATCTGCATGTAAAAACTACAATGATAATATATTCCCTTTGTTTATATTTCAAAACGACTTAAAACTTGTTATAAAATCATTTTGTGAATCCAGCTACAGTATCCAAAAGATAAGTCAGATCGAAGTCTGCATGATAGATTTTTCCAAAATTCCTTGTGTATATTTAGGATACATACATCATTGAATCTTGACTGCAGCATCTGTGAACGCAGCCACGTTTTTAAACGCCTCGCAGTGGAAAATGATTGATCTGCTGTTGCACTTGTAGCCGGGATTATTAGCATTATTTTACACAATGTTACTACCTGGTTGATCAAGCACAGTTCATGGTCATTTAGCAACTTTACTTTATCTAAAATGTTGCTGAAAGAATTAATTTGGTTGTTGTTACCGCCCATTATCACCCTAAGTATTGCTAGTTGCGCTTTAAGTACTGTTTCAGATACCTCTGCAGTAACAGTTGACAATACATTTTTCATTTCTGTAGAAGTGTCTTTTCCTTTTATGGCTTTCAATAGCAGATCTTCTAAGCTTTGATAGGTTAGGAAAGCGGGTTGTCTGAACCGTTCTTCAATAGCATTCACAAGGTGATCAATTACCTTGAAGTAGATTCCTTGATAGTGATGTTGACCTGTATCAGGATATGTGTGTTTCATAGCGAGTAAGTTCACGCCACTTTCTAGGCAAAGTGGCAAAGCCTCACCTGCTGAGGGATGTTGCTGGGCCTTTAGAAGTATGTTTTCACATAGTATCTGAAACAATTGATAATCGTGTTTACTTCGTAGGATGCTGATTGTGAGACGAGCCAAATTCTGTTCAGCTGCTGCTGAAAGGCCAATACTGGTACAGGAAGAGAATGATCCTTTATAATTTTATAATATAAATTGTAAATTTATTGACAGTATATTGAAAAATTGTAGAGAGAAGAAAAAAATTGGGAATCAAGCCTGTTGAACAAACTAAACTGTCAAGGTGCCATGAATAAAGCTTTTAAACATGAGTAAAGATAAATATTTGTATTCAGGATATTTTGACAATGTTACTATAGTTTGACAAATTGTATATAGTTTATAGCTGTTGGGCCTAAATGAAATAAAAACTCATAAATACCAATTAAATAAGTCTTCCGAGCAAACTTTAGGTACACCCTTAACAGCATCAAACTTTTTAACTGGATTTTAACACTAACCCTGAATTAGTGTTGATAGCTTTAAATTTATTACATGTATAATTATGATAAAGCCTTTAAAAAGTTATTGTAGGTTATGGCTGTGTATAGGTTTATTTGCTGCATGAATGACAGAAAAGCTTCAATTCCCAGCTTAAAATTCTTAATGCTTACACAAAAAAATAATGCATAAACACTTTTTATGAGAACAATAAAACTCAAATTTGCCAAAATTTAAGAACAATTTCATTCTTCGGTTCAAATATCTATCAAAACGTTTTCCTTTTTAATATTATCTTATGTTGAGAAATTAATTTAGCACCACAAAATAAAACACAAGAATTTGTTTTCACAGTTATTCTAAAATGTGAGGCACATCATTTAATTGAAAGGGTCTAGTGCAAAATTGATGCAAGTGATGTTGGATGAAGTTCCCAACTCTCACTAGATAATCCCTATAGTCTCTTTCTAACTTTTGAGAGAATTTGGCATTTGATACATTGTTTTGGAACCAGATAAAAATGACATACTAAGTGAATTTTGATCAATTAAGATCTCATCTCTCCCAACATTATCCCTATTATCTCTTATAACATAAGTTTTTTTGAAAATTTAGCATTTCATACAAAGTCACTTTTTGCAATACCTATATTATTTCTAATAATATGATTTTTGGATCTATTTGAGCTGCTGAAATCATCAAACAATTAAAAATAATAAACATCAAAATTTATTGGTTCTTCTAAAAAACTGTGTAAAAATGTAAAACTATATGTATGTTTTTCTATATAAGTTGGTAGTTTACCGATAAATATGAGGCCTTTAAAGAAGGTATATACCTTTATTCAAAAACAAAATCATTCTTACCTTTTGCTTTTCAAACTGTTTGACAATCTTGTCCAATTTCTGCAATCGTGAAATTATCAGCTGCATTAGGTCAAACAGCATATCCTGTGATCTGTGAAAGATGATTATAATAGTTTTGTTGACTTAAAATGATTTAATCTTAATATTCAAATTTATTATTAAGCACTCAAATTATAAATTATGTAACTATATTTGCTATAGCATTTTCATACTTGGAATAAAGTTGTCCTCCTGTCTTGTTCTTTCTTCCATGGCCTTCTCAAACAGTTTACAGCTCTTGGAACAGTTAATCAATATCTGCATTTTCCTTAAAAATGTATATATAATTATTGAGAAATTGTCTTAACGCACATCTAGTTTTTCTTACTTTTTTTCTCAATAAATTAAAGTGTTTATCTGCACAAAAAGAGAACTGGCTCAGTGACACGTTTTCTTTTTCAATTTAAAAGCAGTAAACAGCGTTTCTTCTGTTTTAGCTTAGCATTTCTGGTTTTGTTTCCATCAATGGGAACGTCATATTTTTATGACGATGTCAACATTTTTGTTTTGCGCATACAATTAAGGGTGTTTCTAAAACTGGGAACGAAGAACGGGGAACAGAACAACGGGGAACAAGGGGTCTAGGTATCAACGTACCGAAACTGTTTAGAAGAGGTCTGGAACCAAAATGATTTAAAAGATAACTTTTCAACATGGCGTCGCTTTTATGGTGACGATATACGATCAAGGAATATAGAATTGAACAATGAATCAGAATGCTGTCTATGGAGAGGAAGCGGTGAGA
>JAOTRI020118918.1:0-12326 GCA_028564885.2 Zoanthus sanctaehelenae | reverse complement strand
GTTAGAAAACTGAAATTACGGTTATTAATGTCACCCTCGTTAAAATAAAGATTATTGTATTGTATTGTATTGTATTGTATTTTGAATTACTCAGAGCACAATAATTCCATTTTCAATATTGAGCTCTGTGAAGTATAGGATTAGTCTACTCTTTGATGCCAGTCTTTAGCTTGTAATAACTTTTCTATAAATATTTTGGTTAGCCTAGATGGTAAGGTGCCAGTCTTCTGTGTAGGAGGCCGGGGTTCGATTCCCGGCCGGACCACCACTCAGAGTCTTAAAATAATTGAGGAGAAGATGCTACCTTTGCTCTAACATCTGCAAATGGTTAGACCTTCGCGTCTTTTCGGACAAAGACGTTAAACCGTAAGTCCAGTCTCTCGACCCTCTATCGGGGGACTTAAAAAACCCACGCACTTGTCAAAAAGAGTAGGGTAGTGATCCCGGTGTTGTAGTCTGTCTGTTCTTCTGAAGGCATTTCTTGATGATATTATATATGAGCCAGTCTAGCGGACTATCTAAAACCCTCAACTGTCAAACCTTGTATTGATCATTATAAAGCGCCTTTGATCATACACACATGGAAAGGGCGCTATATAAATGCTTAAGTTTATTTATTTATTTATTTTGGTGTCTTACAACCCACAACACCCACAACACATTTACCAGAGATATAGCTTTGTAAATACCAGTTATAGGAGTCTTAAATGGGAGAGCTGGCGCTGATTTCTTACAGTTTGCAAAGGTTGCTTACTGAATTATGTTATAGAAAAATTGACAAGTGAATTCCACGTTAAATTTCACTTGAAAGACCGATATTGCGGTTTTTCAAGTGAAATTTAACGTGGAATTCACTCGTCAGGCAGTCAATTGTTTTTTAATCGCATAGTTAACGGTGAAGTCGCATAATGAATAAACTACGTATGTACAATTCCGACTCGTTGTCCATGAGGCTGACAGATCTAACCGTGTGAGTTTTCTAAAAATTCAAATTTTTTCAGTTCAAACTTTGGCAAACATTCTTTCATTTTAAAGGTGATATTTTCGTAACACGAGTTGCATTTTGTTTTCACGATAGCAACAATTTTTGCGATTCCATGCTAAATACCCTCTTTTCAATAGCCAATCAGAGCGCGACTTCACGTTAGCTATGCGATTCTATATCATACCGGTGGTTTCAAATACTTTTTGATACATGATCCAAGTATATTGTTGTTGTTGTTGTTGTCGACAGCTGGTAATGTTGATGACGATGATGACAATGCAGAGTTGTCTGACGAAGAGGCTGCTGACGGAGATGCGGCTGAGATAAAACTACGACAAAAGCGAGAACAGGTACCGTCAACAACTCACTGAATAAAACATTGATGATAACATAGGAGAAATACATTAATTTTTACATAAGTTTACTTGTGTTTGATCGTTTTGTGTGTATTGAAATGCAAAATCTTGTTGATAGATTGAACAGATTCTTTCAGTGTTTTTTTTATTTCGTCTAGATATTTAATTCTAAAGTTATTAGCAGCTGTAGTCGAACATCTTGTGACCTTGTTTTCTTATGTAACCTGCAGCATGCAAGTTACGATGCGCTGGATGAAGATGACCAACAAATTTACGACGACCTTGGACGTAGCGATGAAAGTAAGAACCACAGTCGATTTTTCAACTGACATAACGATATTCGAGCCGCTTCTTAAGTTAGTCTTTCATGAATCATGTAGCTTGATCTCGTGCATGAGACCTAAAGAAAGTGATCATTGTTAAAAAATAATAAACAATAATAAATAAATACTTTATTTAACGTCAACTGCGAAGTAAGTGGTTGCCCATTCTTCCTAGCCAGAGGCAAATGTTTAATCGCTCAACGGCTCAGATCTTGGCGTGAAAGTCGAATTTGCAGAGGGAGGAAAACAGTAGTACCCGGAGAAAAACCCTCGAAGGCAGATTGAGATCGACAAATCTCAGCCCACATGCGGGGCCCAGGAATCGAACCCGGCTCGTAGAGGTGGGAGGCATGACTGATAACCACTATGCCAACCTGACTCCCCTTGTTGTTCTTTTTATTGTGAATTCATTACTGACTTAGACCATCAGACAGTCGTAGGGAAAATTTATCCTTTCAGTTCTGGTTTAAAAGAAAAATAGTCGTTTGAAACTCTTCTTGAAGCAGATAGTACTTGTAGCATTTTGTCCAGCAAACATACTTGCATAAGTTACAAAATTATCGGTTGAGTTTGAACTGATGTGATCATATCATAAAAGATGACCTGTTTCGCAAACAAATTATTGACTAAAATCCAGTTGTATCTTATTTTATTCCACTGATGCTGTACTCCCAGATTGAACATGGATCAAAAAGTGGCTTCCACTTGTGTCTATACCATTTGTTTATATTTACTTTCAATGTTATAAAACAAACTCCTTTGGTTTTTCCCATGGTTTTCAGGTGATACGGAAGAGGTGGAAGATGAGCTTCAATCAAGTCAAGGCGGTTAGTTAGATAAATTCATCTAGTATTGCTGAATTTTTCGTTACTTTAAGTAGTAGTAATTTCCCTATATACAATAAGAGTATTTAACAATTACACCTCGACGACAAATGCACTACGAGTCAATAGTCTATGAGTCCGTCGGCCGAATGTGCTATTGAAACTAGTGGTCCAGAAGGCCGAGAGGCCTAAATGTTTTAATATAAAACGACTAATCGATCAAAAAAGAAAGTACAAGTTCAATTATCGAGCTCATTACTATTTTGATCCGCCATCTTTTATCTACTAGTTGTCTATTACAATTAGACCTCTTGTAGAGTAGCCGTTCAGAATGCAACAAGCGTGTTAAACCGTTAGATGTGGGGTTCGACTCCCGCCAAGGGCTATATATGTTATTTGTCTCTTATTTCTTTCTATACATCTACACACCGAACGCGTTTCTAATACATTTATCTACAAATAATAGCATATATGCGTATCTATAATTTACGGTGTTCAACTTACCAATAGAGAAAAATATCGCCCTGGTAACCCGTACAGTTGCCATCTACATAACCTTGTCCGGCTGCGTTACCAGCGTGGTTGGTCCTTGTGGTGTAGTGGTTAACAGGTCGGGCTAGTAAACCGAAGATGTGGGGTTCGAATTCCCGCCAAGGGCTATATATGCTATTTTTCTCTTATTTCTTTCTATTAAAGACAGTTTATACTGGAGTGCTTTATGACTCTCACTCAGTAAAAACTAGAATGTTTAAGAAATGCGAGTCATAACATTTGTCATTTTGCCTTGTTAGGAGTAGATGAAGATTCGTTCTCAATAGCCGGTAAGTTTGCTCTATTAATTCATTATTCATACAGTTGTGCACATCGTTTATGATGAAGAAGCATTATTTTGGTAGATACTAAAACAATTGCAGGGTTGAATGTGAGCAACCGCTGACCATGTAGTCAACTTGCCATGAATATTAGACAGGACAAATTAATGCTTTTTCTGGATAATTCACCATTAGTTTTGTTATATGTTGAAATAAGGGTATCTCTTAGAAGCGCCTTTGATTGTCCTTTGCTGTTCTCGCATCAGCAGAAATAAAGGAATGAGAATGTTTCTGATCAAGAATGTTTCTTATATTTAGGGTTTTAACAACAGCAACAACAACAAAGTTTATTGTGTCTAGAATTTACATTTTTTTTCTCTTTTGTATATAGTTTTATGTATTAACTAATAATTAGACACTGGCCCAAGCAAATAACTTGAGAGCTAAAAATGCGCTAGGACCATTATATTAAGTAATTTGATGACGGGATTCTAGACAGTATTACATGTGTTGCATTATACTTTTCATATGTACGCTACATTATGTACAATTTATTAGCAAAGAAAAAAATTAGTAACTAATATGACTCAAGGACTGTCAATTTTAACTGATTGTATTTAAATTTCTTTAGACTTATTTTTCTAAGGCTTTCTTCAATAGTATTCCAAGTTTTTGTGCCTTTGAATCTTACATTGAATTTTTCATAGTTGGTGTTAGGTTTTGGAATATGGAAATTTTTTTGGCTGCAGATCTTGTTCTATAGTTATGTATATCACCATCTGATTTTAAAAAGTTTTTGAAGACAGAATGAAGAAGATTATTATCGTATTTAAACATAAATATAGCGATGTAATATTCTACTAAATCGTTCATTTTCAAGAGCTTAAATAAGCTTTTTAAACAGTGGACTTGAATTAAGACAATTCAGAGACATAGCATGCGAGTACAATTGAGGCTAAAACTAAAGGCAGTTCTTTAACTACCAGTAAACTTTGCGGACCGAGACATTATATATACCAACCAATCGCGCAAAGCAAGCTTGAGGATTTAACAGCAATAGTCATTGTTGCACAATAGCTTACTACTACCCCTACCGATTATCCGTGAGTCGAACATGAGATATTCCCAGCTATAACAGTCAGTGCTACTCCTACGAAGTATCCGCATATCAAAAAAAAAGTGGTATGTCTAGTTAATGTTGTTCTCAATTTGAAATGGCCAGGAGAACTACTTGTGGAAGCACGTAGTGAAGGCTGTAACGATCTGAGCAAGGGAAGCCGCTGTGGGCAGGCCTATATTTTGCTCAACGGAAAAGATGTCTCAAGACATCGGCGAGGACACAATGTTGCTGTTATAGACTACAACACAGGTGAGCGGTGTAATCAAACGGCGTTATACGGCTATTTATCGAAACAAAAACCTGACTGATACCATCAAATTTAAATCTACATAATTTAAAACAAAGCAGAAATATTTGTTTAAGTTTTCGCAAAAAATATACTTGAGGTTACTGATAACCTTTTTGTCGGTTTTTCATACGTTAATTTCAATGCCACTAAACTAAGAAACATAATAGTAATCGAATTCTTGTGTTTGTTTCAGATGTAAAAAATTCAAAAACAAATCGGTACATGTTTCGCGACAAGATGACAATTAAGATTAGTTTCATTATGACTTCTTGTACAATATTGAAAGCATGTGAAATAGTTAGCCATTGTTAGTTTCTTGTTTAATAGAGGTAATTTTGGTTGACATTTGAAAAACTGTTACCCCTCCTACTTCTTTTAGATCCCCTCCACAAAGTTTTACTATAGTTATAATTTTGAAGTTTTTCCTGTGATTTTTGATTATTTTTGTCAAGTCTTATTTCGGCCTGGAGAGCTAAAACACAGCACGATTATGTAATGTATCAAACATGAGAGACAGTGTTTCATCACATTTCCAAACACCGAGAAGAGAGTTGAAAATACGACGCGCAGCGGAGTATTTTTAACGAAATTCGAGATTTTTGGAAATGTGATGAAACACTGTCTCGAGTGTTTGATATTTCTTCTTAATCGAGACTAAAACTGAGGAGTAAAATAAGAAATAAAATCGTCAAAATATATACTAATTAAGATTACATTTCCAAACCATGGTCACGATTATGATTTCTTTTGTTTTAACTTGATGAATTATTAATGAGTTTGAGAATTACTAATAGAAAACCTGGTTCGTGGAAGATTCCTAGAAAACTGTAAAGTTTGCCTTTTCTATAATGCTTTAATAAGTGCCATGTCGAAGACGACTGACCAGCTATAAATAGAGATTCAGTGTGTCCCGACCCCATAAAGAACACAATTTTGTTAGAATGTGATAAAGGCTAACGCGAGTAATGAACTTTGATTTGATGCAAGTGAGTATTTTTCAGGCCGTCTGGTGCAGTCAAGATCTTTCGATACTTATGGGTACAGACAATCTGGATATGATTTGAAGCGGTTTTTAAGATCACTTAGAGGAAGGTTGGTTTTTCAACAGTTTTGATAGTTAGCCCAAGACATTTAATTTTGAGCAATTTGGTTAAAGAAACTTGTGGATTATAACTTCTACTAGAAAAAAAAACATATCTATTTTCTTTATTTAACAAAACAATAAACTTTATTCAGTTAACGTCAATTGGGAAGGAAGTGGATGCCCATTCCTCCTAGCCAGAGAGTAATGTTTAATGGCTTGACGGTTCAGATCTTTTTTTTTGGCGCAGAAGTTGATTTGGAGAAAAAAATACTGAAGTACCCGGAGAAAAACTCTCGAATTTAGATTGAGATCGACAAATCGCAGAGGTGGAAAGTGCAACTGTTTACCACCACGCCAACCTTACTCACTGTGTATTTAGGGCTTACAGAGTTAAAGTTTTAGACCTTGAATTGTCTAACCTCCTTTATGCAATAGTAAATTCATTAAAAAGTTCCATAGCTTGTTTGTTGGATTTGGAATGTCAATTTTTTTTATCATTATGACATCCAAAAATGTTACCAGTAACCAAATTAAAAGTCAAATTAAAGTTGAAGGCTTTGTCAACATTGTCGTAAGTGTTTTCTAGTTATGACATTGAAAGCAGTTTCGCGCGTTAGTTTTGATCCCTGATGAAATATTGTTATCCTTTAAAAAGATCTTAACTTTATACGTGAAATTGAAAAGATTAACAAATTGTAACCTTTCCCGTAACTTTAACTAAGTTAGCCTTTGCTTTTCGTCGGAGTGGCAACTTATATACTTATATATAAAGCCCAAACTATGAGATAATCGTGATAATTGAGAAGACTATATAAGGTCTTTTTATACTATTCCTTACCCAGAAAAATTGTAGTGATAGCTGTCCAGAATGACGGAAGCAGGTACATTTCGCCTGCAGTTGAAGAAATCAAACGCCTCGGAGGTTTCCGGATAACAAGTACTTATCGCGGATCGTATGCTCTGGTTGGCTACAGCGGGAAGGGACGTCCTTTATGGGTTAAGCAGCGCCAAGCACGTCGATATCGTGGGCCATCAACTGTGTCTTCATTAATAAAGCTCAACCAGTACATACGTCCAACGGTTAATCGTCCTGGTAAGACGGTTCTATGTGCAGTCTAATCTTAATTTTTTTAACTGTAAACAAGAATGTTAATCGTTACTCGTAAATCGTTTTTGTAAACACCATTGGGTGAATATGCACCATAAGACGCTTGTAGAAGTAGTACTTCATTTTTATTTAAAGTGCGTGCATATGACATAATTTATTTTTGTTTTTTAGTTTGATATGTGTCTTAAGTCACTATAGTATTAAAACTGAAGTCTTAATAGTTCTCATTAACATGTTTTTCGGCCGTAAAATTCCTTAACTTTGTTGAAAAAGTATCCCGGGGACTGAGCTCTATTTGATTTCTTGTGACGTAAATTTGTTTACCTAGCTTGGATAAGTCTATGTTACTCGCTTTTTATTCCATTCTGGTGCCATTGAGCGTTCCCGCAACACATCTTTTTCTACTTTTCTTTCGTTTTTCGTTCAAAGCGCATATTTCAACCGAGAAAATCTTGTTAAAAAGATAACACACCGTGAAAAATGTAGAATTCGTATATTTGACATATTAAACTACAAGAAACAGCAAAAGAAATTATGTCATATGCATTTTAAGTTAACAACAAGTATTGATACACGAGAAAACAGCTGTAAATTCAATCACTGAATTCAGACTAGCAGAAAGCGCATCATGTGTGAAGCCAAGAGTATAATACAATGAATGGCTTTAATCAACTCCAAGTCAAAGTCACGTAACTTGTCAAACGTTCAGCTTTCGTATTTGTGACTCTCTTTTTTCACTCAACAGAAATGGGCAATATTTTCAGTAAAATAATTATTCCAAAAGGGAAATTGGTTGACAAGAAACAATAGCCGAATTGATAATAAAAGATTTTTATATTTCTTGTAGGTAAAGGAGTTCACATAAGTTTACGTAGCGAGGGCTGCAATGATAAAGGAAGATACCGGGGATGTGGTAGAGCTTACATCCGAGTCAACGGCAAAGATTATTCTCCCCACAAACGCGGACACAATGTTGTAGTTGTAGATCATTCTACAGGTAAGCGTGAATTTATGGTTAAGTATTAAAGTCTATAATGCAAAAAAAAATTATCTGGAACCGGTTGTTCAAAGGCTGGTTAAGTTTAACGCAAAAGCGAAAATTCAAACAGGTATTTCCTTTTTAAGAAAAGGTAAAAGCAGGTTGGATTTTTTTAGGAAAAGTCTTGTTAGTCCCAAAATTACCGTTAAAATCATTCCTAGTAAGATTCGAAACAGATTGTGGGTTAAACATTTAACCTTGCTCTGTGTGAAAGATTTTTTTGCGATTCGCACTGTATTGTTTAAGTCATTTGCATATATTGGGAGATTAAATAATAAGTCAGAAATAGCTTGAGATAAAAGATAGTGTGTGAGAGAGATTGATTTCGTCTTGGAAAGTAAACTTCTTTTTAAGGAGTTGACGATGTAAATGTAATTATTTTTATTCTGTGCGGCCGAAACGTTAAGTTTTATTTTAAGTTTACGTGTAAACCGTAAAGTTTTAAAGATTTTCAATTGCTATGACACGTGAGAGCCTCAAAGATACTGTAATGATTGATTGATTCATTCATTCATTTATTGATTGGGTGATTGATTGATTAACTGGGTGGTTGATTCGTTGATTGGGTGATTGATTGATTGGTTGATTGATTGATTGAGTGATCGATTGGGTGATTGTTTGATTGGATGATTGATTGATTGGGTGATTGATTGGTTGGGTAATTGATTAATTGATTGATTGGGTGATTGATTAACTGGTTCAGTGTTTTCAAATACGCGTCGCCGCTAAAGAATTGTAACTGTTTATTTAGTATATGTATTGGTTGACTGACTCTTTAAATAACTAGTTTTTTATGATTTTTTAATTGCTTATTTCACGAAATATTTTTATTAATGTTTTTTTTGGCTAGAAAAATACAGATTCCTGATTTATCAAGGTTATATTTATTTTTGTAGTTTCCTTGTAATAAACTTTACCCTTGGAAATGTTTTTCAGGTCGAGTTCTGTTTATGCGTTCCTTTGATACACATGGCGACAGAAATGCAGGTCGCAAACTTGGTGCTTTTCTCAAGTCTCTCACTCGAGGGTACGACCATTTTAAATCGTTTCAGCGTGAAGCATTTGTTTAGATTTGTTTTTACACATCACATTACTTTTGGGTTTTATCACAATAATAATTACGCTACATATTAATTAAAAGGTGTTTTACGGGCTTCTTTATTCCCGAGTTAGACTTTGAATGTAAATAAATTAATGATAAAGCCGTAACTATAAATAAGAAAATATCCTAGCTACATCTTGAATAGAACGTTTTAATTTGTTTGTTCTATCCAAATTCAAGTCATCGAATAAAGGAGTATTATGCGTTTTTGGATAACTGAAGTAGACTTGTAATGTAATCAAATTAATAATAAACCTATATAAACTATAATTAAGAAAATATCTTACATCTTGAATCGAAACGTTGTTATTTGTGTGTTCGATTCATTACAACAAGCTTATTCCTAGTACGTTGTAACACTGGGATACCAATTTTTCTAAGAAATTGATGATAAAGCTACCACTGACAGGCGCCCATATCATGGCGGGAAAGCGGATTGAATTAATATTACCCGTTGCATACCTCAGAAAAGACTTTCGTAGCTTCTGATTGGCTTAATTTTTTTTTAGCATGGGACAAAGTCAATAATTATGCTATATGTTTTCCAAAAGAAAACAATGTTGTGCAGTTATATTGTTTATCTGCCTTAGAGTTATGTTATTGTAATATGATTCCCTCTGTGGCACACTAGATCACTAGTGCTGATTGCTGTACAAGAATCGGGTGCCAAGTACTTAGGACCTGCCATCCCCATGTTGAATAGAATTGGAGCATACGGGGTTAAGAAGATATACCGAGGGTCGTACGTGCTGGCAGGACGAGTAGGCCTCTCAGGAGCTCAATGGAGAGTAAAGCAAGTTCAAAAGCCACGCTATAAAGGGCCAAGTATTATCCAGTTCTACTACGGAAAACCACGTAAACATCCAGGTAGAAGATCTAAAGCGATACTTATGAATTTATAGGATGGATATCTATTACCTCAAGTTATTAAGCTAAGGACAAAGATGCATCGTTTAAAAGTAAACATCCAGGTAGAAGATCTAAAGCGATACTTATGAATTTATAGGATGGATATCTATTACATGAAGTTATTAAGCTAAGAAACAAAGATGCATCGTTTAAAAGTAAACATCCAGGTAGAAGATTTAAAGCGATACTTATTTATAGGATGGATATCTATTACCTCAAGTTATTAAGCTAAGGACAAAGATACATCGTTTAAAAGTAAACACCCAGTTAGAAGATTTAAAGCGATACTTATGAATTTATAGGATGGATATCTATTACCTCAAGTTATTAAGCTAAGGTCAAAGATGCATAACATCAAGGTAGAAGATTTGAAAGAAAGCTTGTGTATCTAGGGTGGATATCTATCCTCTATTCCCCTTACCCGCAACTAACCAGCGACTTAAATGCGGTGCGGGTCTAGCAAGGTACATATACCCATTTAATTCCTTATTTACGCATACACTGTCAAGAAACTATTATAAAGAAACAGTGAAGAAAGTATTAAACACTTATAGTGTAGTGGGTTTGAGTCCCGCTCAGGGCAAAAACACCAAATTTTTTCGGAAGAGTGCGTTGGAATAAAAAATATTTATTACTTCCGTGTTTTCATTGTACGAGTCTTTCCCAGCCTCGAAAACATGTATTTATTACACGTATACAGTATTCAACAATTATTATATAAACTGATAATTCCAAAAAACTTAATAATTAGTTAAACATTTGACAACTAGACCGCAATGACTGGTTTTTTGTACTCCTTTTTCTTAAATAGAAAATCACTCGTTTTTTTATTATAGTATCTACATTTTTGATCTCGTGGAATTTCAGTCATGTTTTTATTTCCATTCTCCCCATGTGCGCCACTATTTTCAAAAATGGTCACTTTAGGTGGCTATATATCTAAATCTAAAAGTTTATTGTATTATCGATATGGGAACTTATTTTGCTTTATCCGAATCAGTAAAAGTCAATTTAATGGTATAGGCTATTTAAAATTTTATAATATATTGATAAAGAAAGTAATTGGTCGAAAATTGTTATAATAATACAGTAAAGTTAACCCCCCAGTTATAACTACAAAGAGAGTTGCGCAAAGCATTTAAATCAATACTAACCGGGTCTTAAAATAATTGAGGACAAAGTGCTGCCTTTGCTCTAACATCTGCAAATGGTTAGACTTTCGCGTCTTCTCGGATAACGACGTTAAACTGTAGGTTCAGTCTCCCGATCTCTCTATCCTGGGACTTAAAAGAACGCATACACTTCTCACAAAGAGCAGGGTGGTGATCCCGGGGTTGTGATTTGTTTTTTCTACTAAGGGCACTTCTTATCGGCTGCCAATTTGAACCAGTACATGTAAGCAGCTCAGCGGACTTTCTAAGACCCTTAAACTGTTAAAACCTGTATATGTTTGTATAGCGCTTAGAGCTCTGAGGATAAGCGCTATATAAATGCGGCATTATTATTATTCTGATTATCAAGTTATAGTATAGGCGAATTTTGACTGACGTCATTTTTTACATTCTCTCTCATTAACATAACACTTAAGATAGCTAACAAAGAAAGATGAGTACGATTTCAGTTTAAAACGTGAGAATTCTTGTCAACCCATCAAAGTAATGGAAACTTTGACAAAATTGAAGTGCCCTCAAAGTCCGCTGTGAATATTAATCAATAAAATTCTTTGTGTTATAATTAAAAGACTGGACAATGGAAAAAATCTTTGACCAAATGTCTCTTTTGTTTTCTTTATACGTTCTTCTTTTTCTAATATAACACTTTTGAGTCGTCGATAGTGATACGAAATGAATTCAATACAATACAAGTTAAAGAAAGTTAACAAGTATTAAAATCGCAACGCAAATCGTTTTGGGGAATTAAACTAAAACAAATTATTTTTTGCAACTTTCAGCTCAAATCAATGTCGAACTTCGAAGTGAAGGATGCAGCGATCCCGCGAGATCACGTGGTTGTGGCAAGGCTTATATATTTGTTAATGGAAAGGATTACTCGCGACATCAACGAGGACACAATGTTGTTATTGTCAATTATCGTGGTGAGTTCTTTGGAAAGTATGACTACAACAGAAACTAGCAATTTTAGGTAACAGTAAGTCGATAAAAGTCCTAGAAAGAGTTTTTGGTACATTTCTCGACCCATTTGAAATTGAAGATTTTCTGTAATAGGACTTTGAAAAGAGGCAGTTCTATGGAGAAAGTGTGTTTCTAAGGGCCTGTTCACATGAGGCGAGATATCTCGGGGGGGTAGAGATATCTCGGTGTTGTAGGGATGAAACTGTCCCTGGTTCACATGAGAAAACTTGACCCCGAGATGTC
>JAOTRI020118907.1:0-12327 GCA_028564885.2 Zoanthus sanctaehelenae | reverse complement strand
AGTAAGTATAGAGTTATCATTTTCATAATAAATATAACTGTCTATTTTCTAGCCGAGATCATTATTTTGTATGTTTCAATTCTAAAAAAATTCTGTATGATTTTGATGACAACTAAAGGTTAAATCAATGCAACTACAGTGTAAGTGAAATCTTAAAACTGAAATCGACAGCTGCAATGGCTAGTATTAGAAATTTTGTTGTGATTGTAAAACGTTTTAAAAAGGGGTTGCTACCAAAAATTATTTGTGATCGAATTAAGTATTATAACTTTGTCAGCACTATGATATAATATATAATGTATAGTTATGTAAATGACGACTTATATAATCAACATAAACCAAAAGTATTAATAAAAATATTAACTAATAAATTATTGCAATTGGGTGAGATGCATTGAATTAAAGTGATTTAATTGTTTTGAATATATTTTGCCGAGACATTTATTTGTAAAGAAATTCATTTCAAAATATACAACAAGTCAATGAATAATCAATAAATAATACCACTCTGATTACCACTTTAACAATTTTTTATCTCTATTTGATTTAAATAAACAAAAAAGATGTCACCAATGCAAAAAACTATCCACTGGATTTCAAAAGGGAAAGACCAACCTGGATTTCAAGAAATTTTTCTTGACAATGATATTGGTAAGTATAACAAGTTATAAATTCTGATATGATTTAATTACAATAATTATAGTATGTAACTCCACCCATTTTGCATGGAAGGATAATGCAAAATATCAAAAATATGAATACAGAATATATAAAATAAGTTTACAATCCCATACAGTATCTGATGTTTATAGTTTATATGCGTGTATAGTGTAAAACATTTATTGAAACAATATAATTTTGAAACAATTATCTTTCCAGTAATTATCAAAAATTAAAATAAACACAAGCTTTTACTAACACCTAAACAGTATATTATAATAAGCATTGATGATGAAATATAAATACAATGTGCAGTGTGTAATAAACAAAAAATCAATTTTTCTTGATTTTGCCAAATATACAGGACACATTCTTACAAAAATTACAATTTACTGCCCAGATATTTCAGAGTTAGGCAAAGAAGATAAAAGCATTAAGCTTAATTGAGAGTGAGGTTTAATTTTCAGTTTTGTACATTTCCTTTATTTCTTATCAATACAAAGAAGCAAGGCAGGACCAATGAAATCAAAATGATCTGTTATTGTATAATATAATTGGCCAATTATACTTTGTACAGTTACAGGATTATATTATATGAATTAGAAAACATACTCTAACAGCTTGCTGTTTTTAAATTGAATTCTATTTACAAATACCCGTTTTTATTAGCTAGTCTTTTGCCCTTGACATCAACTTATTGGATCCTGTTTTGAACAAGGTCATGTACAAACTGATCAACACAACATCATCCATTCACTAGAAAATAACCTTACACTTGATTGCTGTGTGTGCCTCCTCATTTTTTGTTTCACTAACCATTGTAAATTAAACTTGTTCACAAACTGGCATGGAAACCATTATTATTCTGTCTCCCCAAATTCTTCAGTTGTTTGCACACACATCCTGAAATGGCAGGAACATTAACAAGTTATAAGGTTTGTGTTGAATTTATCTTTATGTTGATTTTCTGCTTACATTTGGCGAACTCTGCAGCCCAAATTAATACCACAAAATGTTTACAAGCAGTGACAATTTTTAAAAGAATATGAATATCAAATCTGACAGTTGGTCACTTGTACTATATACACACAAACTTCAACAATTTTCTGGGTATCATGCATCAATAACCAATCGATTACTTTCAGGAAAAGGGGTTTTCACAACTACATCCTTTAAGAAAGGTGATTTTCTCCTTTGCTACAATGGAGAAAACTTTCTGAATGGGAGGCTGAAGAAAAGGAGAAGACGTATACTGATGAAATGGGAAGTTTCCAGTTTTTTTTTAAGGATTACGATGGAAAAACATACTGGTACGTCAATAAAACAAAAAGTTTTTATCTGCTATTGCTTCCCAATTCCCACCTGCATAATCTGGCCTAAACGTGCCAAAATAAAGTTATGACAGCAAAATGGAAGTAATTATATTAAAACTCCAAAAATATTTAAGAGTATTTCAAAATGCACAAAACTTCAAAATTAAATGAACTAATAGACGAATAGTATATTCATTACATATTAATTAAACTAGATACTGTATGTTGTTAAATTAGATACAGTACTTTATACCTTTATTAAATTAGATACAGTATGTTAATTATTAATGTACTGTTATAGTACGTTTAGTACTGAATGAATATCACTAGAATTTTGGATAACTTACAAATAACAGATTAATATATAATATATAATCAATAATCTTCTGAGAATCATGCAGTGGGCAGTAATAATCCATTTAAATCATCGGACAAATCAAACATATATCAATAATTAAATACAAATATGGCCATGATATAATGAACGTTAACAGAAACTGAAATAAAAACTTTATCAACAGTCTTGGTTCCTTAACACTCACAGGATTGTTATTATCATAATTATTATTCTTATCGCGCAAGATCATGACCAAGTGTTATAATTCGAAAAATTGTGTTATTCCTTTCCCTATTTCCGCTATCAAATCAACTGTTTTCGAAAAGAACCTTTGGTTATGAGAACTTTTTGGTGTCTCAATATTTCATACTTTTCATATAATATATATACACATATATTTAGTATAATTCCAAGCAATGATTACAGAAATGGTGAGTGCTGATAGGTTGAAAACTTTGTTTTCTCTGCTTATAATCACCACACTTTCAGTTTACAAAATGGTGGCCAGGTTTGTTTCTGTTTCTGAGTCGGAAGTATTTTAAATTGTTGTTCTAATTTCTCGAACAATCATCTTACCAATTATACTAAAACAAATAGTCACCTCAGGCTCTATGAATATTTGACAATATCCACATTGTCTTTGACAGCTAATTGTTAAATAATATATTATATATTATGTAATACATGTACTGTATCACATGTACACATAAAATTCGAGTGTTTTAAAGTATTAATGCCACTCATTTATTTCATACGAAACTACATCTGGGATACAAGTGACACATTTTCTATAATAGTGCTCATTAGTAAAGATATCTCTTTGTTTTCCTGTCTCTTGTTTATCTAATTTTTCTAATTATGAAGCACTCATATATCTAGCATGTATCTTATAAAAGAACATTGCTGATTGGCTTGAACATTTGAAGTTTATTTCCTCATGGAAACAATTTACTTATTTGCTGTGCTCACACGTGAAATATTCTTACCACTTGAAAATAAACTTCACATGTTCACACCACTGTCAACTATATCCTCTACTATATCCTCTTACTCTTACATATGTATATATAGACTATATACAACAACTGTATACAGATGGTAGCTAGCTATAGACCGTCTATTTTTTTAAAAAACAGTCATTGATTTCCAAACTTACAAATAATAAGAATAAAATTAAATTAACAACATAATCATGACAATTCAGTAATTTACTATTACAAGTCTATTTATATTAGAAACGTTTCTGACTTCAAATTCCGAATCTAGTTGAAATCTTGAGCTTCGATTTTCATTATCTAAATTATTAAATAATAAACCTAACTTAGTTTAGGTTTGCTCAATTTACAACATGCCTTTACTAATTTAGCATTCTTTATATAATTAATAACATAGCATTGATGCAACTCATTCAAACGGCATGGGGAGAATGGTGAATGATAGCCCGAGGCAAATAGCAAATTCTGCTATGAAGAAGCTTGTTGTCAAAGGTCGTACATATTTATGTCTGTTTGCTGTAAAAGATTTAGAGGAAAATACAGAATTGAGATACGATTATGGTCTCACAGACTTGCCCTGGAGAAAACGAGGTAAAACTTTAATAAATTGATTTTGTGTTGAACTTGCTACCAGTACCTGTTTTTATGCTGATTAGGTTTGTTTTTCTTGTTCTCAGAGCTAATTAGAGATCCACATTGATACTTTAAAGTTTTGATTCGAAGTGTATACCCTTACACAATGTTTGCCAGATTTACCCTACTTTGCAAGCGCGTTTTCTAACTCACTCCGTCTCGCTCAATTCATGGAATCCTTTACCTTACACTGACACTTTGCTCTCCATCTTGCTCAATTCATGGTATCCTTTGTCTCCAAACTGACACTTTGCTCTCCATGTTGCTCAATTCATGGTATCTGTATTCTCCAAACCAACATTTTGCTCTCCATCTTGCTCTATTCATGGCATCCTTTTTCTTCAAACTAACACTCTTAATCTCCTTCTTCACTTGAATTTTACATAAAACACTAACAATTAAATCTCATATCTACACGATCTATGACAGAAAATTAAACTAACCTGGCTGAGCCAACTTATAGTATCCATTTTAAAACAGATTGAAAAGACATTCACACCAATTGAAAAGAGATTTTGATCTGAAACAGGGTATAAAATTAAAATTGCTCCTGTATGAATAACATTTACAAACACATTAAGTGATGTAACTCCTACTTAATCTCTGCAGATTTTTTGACAATTTCAAGATTGCTTTTCTATAGTTACTATTAATCACCCTTTTTAAGATTCAAACATGATTCTGCATATTCTTTACACTCAGGCAAAAAAGAAATAGATAAATTGCTTAAATACTATAATTAGCAGAAAACATACTGTAAGTTTGTATATATTTATTATATTATGCAGATAGTTATCACGTGCACTGTCAATAATAGAAAATTTTAAAAAAGAAGTACAAATATTATTTTTCTAGTCGATTAATTTTTTGAAATAAACAAATTTGTTTAATAAAGATTTAATTTATTTCATCTTATTTACAATAAGAGAAATCAAAGCAGTAAATTTACAAAAAATTATGTTAAGAAACTTAACTTGAGTGTAGCTGCCATTGAATGACATTGCAAATTTTCTATTTTTAGCTGAATGTCAAGAGCCAAAAAGTTTACCATCAACTGCTGCAGTCACTGTAACATCACCTTGTATGTATAACAAATGTTGCACATGTTCATAAATTTATCACATATATGTATATCTATAATTTGCACAATGATTTAAAAAGGGAAAACAATAACTTAACAGTTATTACAGTCAATAAAAGAAAGCATTTTAAAAGAAGTATGACTTTTTATCTCACTGAAAACTTCAATTTAACAGAGTTAATTCAATTTGTTTATATAACTCAGTCTTTAAAACAAACTTATTACCTGTGAATGCCACTGGACAACAGATCAAATTTTATTTTTTAACTACTACTACAGTCACTGTCCTATCTCAGTGTATGTATTACAAATATTGCACATAAAATACTCATAAAATTTGTATATATGTAATTGAACCTAAACGAGTTCAATATGGAATTTATTTGCATGAGTGTGTTTTAATAAGAATCAAAATTTGAGCTTTTTAAAACACACAAGTGCAAATTAACTCCATATTGAACGAGTAAAAGATTCAATTACCTGTTAATCATACGTATAAGTTATATGAAAAAATGATAAAAAAGTGCTAGTAAGAGAAAAATCAAAGTGTGACAGTTTATGCATGCCCATTTATTTTCAATTGGCTTACAAAAGTCATGTGATCATGACTGCTTCAAATTACTTTATTTCTGCAAACAGCAGTTGCCAATCGCTCAAACTTTGTTGTAAATTGTTCTGCCTTTCACCTGGTGGAAATATTTCTGTAACTGCAAAAATAAAATCAATTCTGAGTGTTGTCGAAGGAGTTCATTCAAAAAATATATTGCAAAACTTGCTGACAGGAGACGTGTCGGAAGACATGAAGTTTAGCAGAATTTGACAGTCACTGCATGAAACATTTTTATGTCAATCTTCATTATTTTACGCAAAGCATTTAACACAGTCATCCAAACGGAAAGAAAAACAAGTTCCAAGTCGAAAAAAATCATTTAAAATATTTTCTGTTACAAAGCTCACTGGCAGGAGAAGTGTTGGAAGACACAAAGTTGAAGTGGCAGTTATGAAACATTTTTACATAATCTTCATAATTTTAAACAAATAATTTCACATCCAAATGAAAAGATTAACCAGTTCCAACTTTTGTCAAAGGAAATCATTCATAAAGTTTTCTCTAGCGGAGCTAGTTAGATGGTGAAATCTTGGAAGACACGAAGCTGAACTGGTAGTTATGAAACATTTTTATGTCAGTGTTCATTATTAGTTTTTAAACAAAGCATTTCACACAGTCATCCAAATGACCTTATTCAAGCAGGTATTTTCATTCTTTGTGCTTTTTTAATAATTATAGTTATTGTTTCATTTCAATCACCAAATCCTTTGAAAACGCCATTTTGTTTGATTTCAAGATTTTTCTGTGAAAATCTGTCTATTGTTGTCATAGAACCTTCTGATTTTTGATTGGCTTTTTTTTATCAGCATTGTATTGTTTATTATCCAATCAGATTTAAATTTTTGAATTTGTAATTTCACGAAATTACAAAGTAATTGCTCTACTCTTAACCAATCAGAATCATACAAGTAATTTTTTCATGTAAATAATTAAAAATAATTCATGATTAACCTAGGCTATTTGTAACTTACAGATAAGAGAAACATATAATACACAGTTTTAACAGTTATTATCACAAATTATATTACCATTATTGTACATTTTAAACTATGTATATTATAATTAGTTAATATTTTATCTTTTAAAATTACAGAAATTATGAATTCAATCTGCCAGACATAATTAATTTTTTCTAAAATAATAATAATAATAATAATTAATAATAAGCATTTATATGGCGCACATTCAACTGAAGTTTTCAAATGTGCCTTACAATTTGAACATTTTATAACATTAAAAATGAATGAATAAATATCATCATCATCATCAATCCAGTTTTGATCCGGTTTTATCCCCATAAACGAGGGATTATAAAATAATAATAATAATATTAATAATAATATAAGTATAAATTTAAAAATTTTTATGATAAAAGTAAGGTTAAATATAAGCTTGACTGAATAGAGGTGCTAGATTATGAAATGCTTTGAAAGCAACTAAAATAATCTTAAAGTGAATATGGTGCCTAATAGGAAGCCAGTGCAAATTAAAAAGTAAGGGTGTTATACGGCAAAATTTAGGTTCTCTTAAAACTAATCTAGCTGCGGCGTTCTGAACTCTTTGTAATTTGTTAATAGCTTTTATCAAAACATTTTCTATGGACGCAGAAAATGATTCCTCTATCCACAACGATCAACCAGTAAGTCTAAACCAAAGTGCTTTCACTAATCAACACTTGAGTGATCAGCCAAGATCAAATGATGACAATGCTACGGACCAGTCTAAAAAACTTTGCAACTTTCACGCTAGATTGAATGGGTTATCGGATGAAAATACGCAGGAATAGAAAAACCTCCAAGAAGTTAAACTATCAGCCTTGATCGAACAATTTGGGGAATAGACAATTGGTTTTCATTCTAAGGACATTAACAATGTTATTCATAGCATTCATTGTTTAAAAGTTTGTTCTTGATAAACAATTGTATTTTAACATAATTACGACAGCTTCATCCTCGCCATTGCCGCTTCTCAAGATGTGTTTACATGAGTTTGCTCCAATTTCTTCATTCCCCCTCTTGTAACCCTGCATTTATCTAAATGCACAGTGTTAATTAACATGACTAAGAAACGAATGTTTAGTCAATACGGATCGGGTTTGCACGGGTTTTCGTTCGCGGTCGAAACATTCATGGAAATGAAGATCGAAGTTCGTTCCGGAACGAAGTGGGTCAGGTCCCGGTTAACGCATGCGTACGTACTCTTGCTTTTCTTTAGTTTTCTGCTATTAATCATTTGCGAGCCCTCGAACTTAGCAAAACTTTTTTCCAGGACGAGTTCGTTTACAAACGTTCCCATGTAGACACCGTACCAAATTTTGTTTTTCATTCCGGATTGAACTCGATCCGGTATCATGAAAACACACCTTAGATGCTATGAAGCCAATGAGGTATCTTCTTCAACGTCAAATGCCGCGTCTTTGACTGCAAACTAGTTCCGTTTAGCAAGCAACCTCGATCCCATCTTTTCCGCCTCGAGGAGGAAGGGGAAGGAGCCCTGGGATCGAAGTGTGTTAAGTCGGCAACAATCTCGTTCCCAAAGCCACGTTGCGCTGACCACAAGGATCGTAGCTCTGGGATCGAGACTGAGTCGGCAAAATCAGTCGGCAATAATTTGTATTTGTTTATTTGCATTCTCATATTTTTGCGGCTGTTTGTAAACTCAATAGTAACCTCGGGAAAGCACTAATGGAAAGCAGGTATTTTTTATAAATTAAACTTACAAAACTTCTTCTATTAAACCTAAAAATGTAAATAGTACAGTAATAAGTTTGTAAATCCTGACGATTTTATCGTGTTGAAATAAAGATTATGTATGTTTAATGGATGAATATATGTATGTATGTAGCCTCAACATTTCTGCTGCAAGAAAAAAAAACAGCAATGAACTTGGCTCTACGTTTGAGTGTCCACCAAACTGCAGAATTAGCGTCGGGAAGAGCTGTAGGATTGGATTGTTTTGAAAAGAGTTCGCCCTTTCCTTGGAATAGGGCAAACGGGATTTCCAATGATAAGCCATGGATGGTAATTAAACACATTCAAAAAAATATACACTTTCAACTATAAGCTTGAAACATCGACAACTTTTTTCATCGGGCACTGCAACTCAAGAATGCAGATTTATTCATTCTTAGCTCATTCTACTTTTTTTTAATGAACGAGCGGGGAAAGAGAGAACTGAAGACGATGAGTGTCTTTGTTAGTGTTTCCTCTTTAGATAACCAATAATCTTTTCCTAAAATACAATGGACACACCGGATAAGGGAAATGTCTCGCGCTGGAAAATAAAGTTTTGTTGAAACTTTGTATAGGAACGTCCCAGTCGTCCACAAAACTCAAAAAATAGGCAGTCTAAGACTGTATATGGCTGGTGCAAGCATAAAAGGTAATATGCATTCTGGGACTGCATCAACTCTCTCCTATGTTTATAAACAAATAATGACTGAGAACTTATGCACCAGTCAATGAAACTCGCTAAATTGATATATAATTCTACATCAAAAACTAAATTAGCATTTGATATCGTAAAACTAATAAAGCAAAACTACAGCATGTCGTCTTGAGTTGACATCCCACATGCACGAACAGACTTCATTCTTTCAGTATAGGTTAACTGAACATTTCCGAGGTAAATCGACGAAGGTGTCGAATCGGAATCGGGAAACACGATTAAAACCCGAAAATCAGTCAATCACTCAATCAATCAACCACTCACTTACTCACTCACTTACTGAAGACTAGGTGGTCAGCTCTTTATATTGTAATCGGAAAAGAAATCTCGTCCACAAAAAAAAAGACAAACCGAATTTATAACTTGGATTAGCAAAGGTAGCCCGGAAATAATTAAAGTCCAATCCATCCACGATTATAAAGCTAGTACGACAGACCGCTTTTGTCGTTCCTCTTGCGTCCTCGTTTTTTAAACTTTTCGTTGTCAATATGGAAAGACATTTGTGACGGGGAATTACCTCCACTTCCAACTTTGTTTTCCATCTTTTCTTTATTGGTTTTGCTTGCTTCTGCCTTGGCCTCGGCAAGGCCGCCATGGCTTAACCTTGGCCAGCACAGAGGACCAACTTAAGCCCAATTTACACGGCACGGGTTAATATTTGTCGTGTAAACATGGTTACCCGGGTTCGACCTCAACCCACCTCAAAAGAATGGTTCAATTCAGCTTCAATGTAACCCAACTCCAGAGATAGGTTCAACCCGGGTTAAAATGTAATCCAACTCCTGAGGAGGGTTCAACCCGGGTTAAATGTAACCCAACTCCAGAGATAGGTTCAACCCGGGTTAAAATGTAATCCAACTCCTGAGGTTGGTTACCCGGGTTAAATGTAATCCAACTCCAGAGATAGGTTCAACCCGGGTTAAATGTAATCCAACTCCTAAGGTGGGTTCAACCCGGGTTAAATATAACCCATCTCAAAAGAACGTTTCAACCTACGATTTCTTTATTCTAGTAAAACGGTATTCTTATTAGGAAGTATCAGATATTATAAACAGCTAGTTGTCTGAATTTTATACGAAAGAAATTACGTGTGAGCTAAAATTCAGCGTTCAGAAACCTATTTTCAAAAGATCTATTGAATTTCTAATGTAGATTGGCCCTCTGACTGCCTCGGGGTTTAAATTTCAACACGGAATCTCTAATGGAAGGAAGAGGGGGGACTTTGGTCGGTTGGTTAATGTTCTGTAGTTGTTTTTTTATGTCTAAAATCTTCTCGATACTTTGAGGTTTCATTAAGTGATCCTGGATGTTCGCAACTTTTTTAGCCGCCTCAAAACTTAACAATAATGTTTTGATTGATTTAATTGTTTCAGGAGGCTTGATTTTTACCCTAACTGTTCCTGTGACTTCTCCAGACTTCCGCTTTAGCACCAGTCGTTCGACGTGTTTCTTTTGGAATATTTTTTCTTGCACTTTGGATCGTGTTGCTCCTCGCAACGCACAAAGGTTACACTGCTGGTTGAAAAACGGCGGACAAGCATTGATATTTCCAAAAGAATGCTCGATCCGGTCCCGTTTTATCTTACCCTTTTGTGCTCCGTGACCTCTTTTATTCCAGCCTAGATATCTGTTTCTTTCAACATTTTCTTTCAATTTTTTTCGTAAGTAATGGTCCGGAAATATTTTCTTCACGTCAGTTTTTAATGACTCGAAACGATTTTCAAGGGATAAACATCTTGTGTTTTGAGAAAAAATGTGATTTTTCTTAACTCGAAATTTGTTATCTGCATAAACCTCGCGTTTATGTATTTCATTCGATACCAACGGATGAAAATCAGTTATCGGAATATCATCGATGTTCGGAAAATCAATTAACCGATCAAGTTTTATTGGTCCTATGGTTTGATACTGTTCCTGTGCAGACTTAATTGAAGGAATCGTTTCTGGATAGGGGTCGGCTATTTTCCTAAGAACCTCAATTGGCGATGGCTTCTCAACCTGCTGCACTTTCTCAGTAGCGAATGTTTGTAGACGTGAGGTAGTATTCAGATCGTGACTCTTTATCATATCTGACTTCATTTTGGTTCCTTTAACATATCTGTACAGAAATTTGTCTTCATTAGCGATAGTTTCGTTAGCAATATAATTTGAAGATATTCCTTTATTATTTCTGGAGTTCTGACTTTCCTCAGAGCGATTTAACTGAGTGCTCTTTATACCATCGCCTGGAGTAAAAAGGGTGGGAAGTGGCGCAATTACTTGCAGAATTCCATTTCTGCGTGAGTTTAAATGACTTTTACTATCAAAGTCAAACTCATCTTTGGTGTCCATCTTTGGTGCTATTTGCAAACTCACTGCGCAGAGTAAAAATTCTATGTTACAATTTCGAATAATTACTACATAATCAAATATAATTTGAAAAGCGGGTTTTGTCTTTTAAAAAAAAATACACACCGGCTTAATGACAACTCCCCAAAGGGGCTTTTCAGTCAGTGTCATTAAAAACCTCCCTCTTCCCCAATTAAGAATCCCAACTGGTAGGAGGCAAACCTGTTGGTTATTTACAAAGAGTGGTAAATTTGTCCCTGGGATCACCGAGGACAAATTCATGCAGTGATCAGAGCCGGGGAATCGAACCCGGGTCTTCCAAGTTCAAAGCCCCAAGCTCTAACCACTGCGCCACGCTGCCTCCTGTCTTTTCAGATATAACGTAAGATAACATAACATATAGCTAAAATTTCTTAACTCTTACTTTTCTTTCGGAAAAAATAATAAATACTGACGTCCGTCTTCGTTTTTCAAACCAATAATACTCAGAAAAAACTCTGAGCCCACGACGGAATTCGAACCCACGACCTTCCAAACACCGAGTGGACGCTCTATCGACTGAGCTGCAAGGACTCACATTGGAGAGCGACGCTACTTGTTATGTTTGTATATGTGAACAGCGGAGAAACGGTCTCACAAGCACTCACACGTCATGATTTAAACTTCCCCACAGCAGCTGTGTTACGGACTTGCACAATAATCTGTACCATATCGAGTAGAAATACTTCACAGAGGTGTTTGGCGCAATTGCACTTCACTCTAGAAAAATTGGGCCCGGGAATCCTCAAGCTATCCAACTTAACTAATTAAACTGCTACTTTGCCAGCGTGGTGGTCCCTGTGGTGGGCACTCCTGACTAGAATACAGGGAGACGTGGGTTCGATTCCCGCTCGGGGCATATACCAATTTTTCGTACGAGTGTA